>CABFVZ010003398.1:0-21416 GCA_902151445.1 Timema monikensis | reverse complement strand
GGTGACCTGGTGGTCTAGGGGTAAGGTGTCAGACTTCTGTGCTGGCGGCCGGGGTTCAATCCTCGGTCCCGGCACAGATTTATCTGATTTCCAAACCCTTCCTTCACCTCTGACAAGACATCTTGTGAATGTGGGGAATGCCAGGCCTCCACCGTGGTTCGGATTCCACGTTAAACTGTAGGTCCTTCATTTCATCTCACAATCACCCTACCATCACACATTAGCGTAAGAACGTATAACCCGAACGGGTAGTAAGACGCGGTGCTAATAATAATAATAATAATAATAATAAACTTTTATCTTAGTTCTCACACACCACTAGCTTTACCCAACTGAGCTAACCGAGATGTGTCCACAAATCCAAGACATTTTCTTCCGTAGAACTCTTACAAGACTTCATAGCCCCGAGTACACATTACGGTTAATGAAATATTAAGTGGTTTTCTTAGAACGACATTAACTTGGATTGGTGGCCGCATTGGCCTAAGGCAGGAGTCAGTAACCTTTTTTGAAATCATGGGCCATATAGGGTTAAAAAAAACTGGTGAGCTGGTTCAGAAAAAAATTTCAAATTTATATTTCTCATATACTAATTAGTTATTAGGCCTAGTCTATTCAAATAAACACATTTGGTTGATAATATTTTTCAGGTCAGATAAAATCCGTTAGCAGGCCGTAGGTTTGTCGCAATGTAGTTGACTGCTAGTGACAGGTGTCGGGGCTCGAGTCCCGGTTGAGTGAATTCAGGGTGGGTTTTTTTTCCCAGACTCTTTCCTTATCCTCCCTTAACGCAAACGTAGGTATATTTTCTTCTGACACTCACCTTCCTCATACATCCATTTCCCGTTAGTGTCCGAACGGTTATTAGAACGTGGTGAACACACAAAAAAGGGCGAAATTTAAATCCTTGAAATTATCCAAAAAGTTTGAGTAAACCAGTGACTCTCGTGCCCAGATTTAAGGGTGGGTGACGACAGGGGCTAGCATCCCAAGGCCTCCACAACCTGTTGCAAAAAAAAAAAAGTATTGACGTAATTTTCTGTTATCAAGATTAACTAAAAACTTACCCGCCTCGGTGGTGTAGTTGGCTAACGCGCTAGTCGTGTTGAGCTCGACCGCCGAGGACGGGGAGATCGAGGTTCGATTCTCGGTCGGGTGAACGTTCCTAAATGGTTTTCCACTCTCCCTCCACGCAAATGCGGGTTCACTTCCTCTAAATAAACCTTCCCAATTCCCAACCCGCTAGCGTAATTAGTACTTAAAGCGTATAACCCAAACGGGTAGTAAGACGCGGTGCTAAATAATAATAATAATAATACTAAAAACAAATGAACTATATTATTTTTTGTTTGTTTTATACCAGTTTTATTCTGATATTTCCTTTTATAAATAATAACCTTTAACATTGAGTTTTAACAGATAATTTTCTAAAAGGAAAACAGAGAGTTTGATGGTATCTTATCTGTTAAATAAAGAGAGACAAACACTATTAGTTCACCCTGAAATTAACGAGCTATCATTATTGCTTACGAAGACAATGTAGTAATTGCTTATGAGCACATGGTTATTAGACTTATCTAACGGAGAGGGAAGGGCTTGCACAGGTGGTTGCACATTCTAAGACGTCAAGTTCGCAATATCCTGTATTACTGCTGTTAGGGAGGTCGAGGTTCGAATCTTAACTGGGTGGCGGTTTTCCCAGCGCCAGATTTAATATTATCAATAGATTAACTCACCTGCCTCGGTGGCGTAGTTGGCTAACGCGCTTGTCGTGTTGAGCTCAACTGCTGAGTATGGGGAGATCGAGGCTCGAATCTCGGTCGGGTGAACTGGGGGGAGGGGGGGTTCCTAAATTATTTTCCACTCGCTCTCTCCACGCAAATGCGGGTTTACTTCCTCTAATTCAACCTTCCCAATTCCTAATCCATTAGCGTAATTAGTACTTAAAGCGTATAACCCGAAAGGGTAGTAAGACGCGGTGCTAAATATTATTACTATTATTAATAGATTAACTCGTTAATCCACTCTCGATAAAACTAAACTGCCGATGACGGCCGATCGGGGCTCAAATCCAAGTCAGGTGTACTGAGAGTTTAAAAAAAATTAAATGAGCTTATACTTTTCCTTCACAAAAATGCAGAAACACTTCCTATAAATTTAACATTCTTCACCCTTAATACATCACCGTAATTATTGCATATAGGCTAGCCCATACGGGTAGTAAGACGCGGTGCTAAGAAAAACTCGGTTATAGCCTTGGTGTTGAACATACTAATCAAAAAGGGAGGGGTAGGAGGATTTTTAAAACGTGTTTTAAAAAGACAACCAGCGTATTTACATGAGTATTTGACCCATTTGATTATAATGTCGAGAGACTGGTTTTGATCTCAACCCTAGGGAACTTTACAACCTCTCTTAAGTCGTGTGAGAGGTTCCCGGTTCGATTCTGGATAGAATTGACGTAATTTATCTACGCGTTTGACCTGCTATCTGGTTACCAGACGTTAGGGTTGGTAGTAGTGCTGGTAGTACTTGCTAAGAACCCTTTCCAGTCAACTGTACATGGCTACGTTGTTTATTTAGGTTTAATTTGTTATATTATTTTTTATCTTTAAAGATTACCAATGCCCCAACATAGCTACATGGCTACATATTTTAAAGAACTTTCAAATAATATTAACAATTTGTTGTTTGTTATAAGTTTTACACAAATTTTAAAATAATATTTCTTAAAAAAATCTTTTTAGAATATAACTTAGTTTGGGCTGGAAATGGACCTAGTTTTTAAGTCGTATTCATACATTTGTGTTCAGAAAGTGCATGTTAAATACACATAATAACAAATTGCAGACATTGTAACAAACATATTCATTAAAAAAAAAATACAACATTTTATTTAGTTGAACTCTTTAATATTTATACTCCTTCCGGTGGTGTCTAGTACCCCTTTATAGAGGAATCTATTTTCTAAAATCTTGATAAATTATTTGTCACTGCAAAGAAAAAAACTTTGTGTATATTTTGTAACTATTTCTAATAACATTTCTAAAAGTTATATTGGTATAAGAAGGTGAGAGTGAGCTATTAGGAAGTAATAAGTAAGGTGACCTGGTGGTCTAGGGGTAAGGTGTCAGACTTCTATGCTGGCGGCCGGGGTTCAATCCTCGGTCCCGGCAAAGATTTATCTTATTACCAAACCCTTTCACACCTCTGACAAGACATCTTGTGAATGTGGGGAATGCCAGGCCTCCACCGTGGTTCGGATTCCACGTTAAACTGTAGGTCCTCCATTTCATCTCACAATCACCCTACCATTACACATTAGCGTAAGTGCGTATAACCCGAACGGGTAGTAGGACGCGGTGCTAATAATAATAATAATAATAATAAGTAGTCCTACACTAAAAATGCTTAGTTGAAACCAAAAATCCACAAAGTGTCTGAATTTCTTTGAGGTATCCTCACGTTTATCAGCTAGTAATGTCGTTATGTAGAAGAATAGAAACACCTCATCTAAGAAACATCAAAGATATAGTAACGACCTAGTATAGCTCGGGAGAACTATCAGAATGTATAAGGCCTCGCGACCAAAAAAAAAATGGTCAAACAGCTTCTTATCGAGTACGATAGCCTAGTTTACAAAAGTACTGTACATACTTGGTTTTACTTTATAAAATAAAAACCCTCCAACTCACTATCCACTATGTCATCTAAATTTCTTTGGATTAAAAAATACTGAGAAAGAAACCCGTGAGAAAAAAACAGAGGGGGCTAGAGGGAGTAAGAAAGATTACCTTTCTTCTCACAATATATATCTCATATTTATGTTGGTGGATTAAAACAAATTACAATAAAATAAATTTCCTCTAAAGAAACTCGTGAGAGAGAGGTAGAAAGATCACCTCTTCTCTCGCAGATATATATCTCTCCCTGCAGGCATCGCTGGCAGGTAGCTCGAGCTGTCGGCTCCAGAGCCCGGAGGCTGCAATCTTCTCTCCCCCCTCTCTACGTCACCTCCCCTCTGTGATTAACCAACACGGCTAAGGTAGGCTACAGCAGACGCTAAGAGGCACAGTGTTTGTGTGAGTGTGTTAGTGGCTTTGGCGTTCACACCCGAAGTTGACCAGTCCATGTTCTGCTTGCTTTCAGTACGCACGCACCGAGACCAGAGACGTCTTTTTCGTCTACATCGTCCTTCAACAACGCTACCCTCTTGCGCATGCGCTCTATTTCAAGTGTCAAGTTTCCTATGTGACGCCCCCCCGCGTGCTGCCGCGCGGATAGATTTGGGAGCTTTCAGGGGCGCTAGGCGATGGCAGTGGAGGACCTGCAGAGGGTCAGTTGTTGTGGCCTTGTCCAGGGGCGGGAAAGCGGCGGCGCGGTGCCATCGGCTACACCGACCCCTGGACGACGCCTGACGTCTTCTACGCTGAGAGAGCCCATGATCGAGGCCACTAAAGCACCAAAAAAAGGATCGTCAATCAGATCTCTCACCATGTGACTGGTCTTTTATAAATTTCTTTATCCCCTGAGTTCGTGTGCCGACGATTTTTTTAATGAGAATGTATAGTTTTTAATTGATTAATTTATTATTAATGTTATTATTCGTTAAAATGGAATGTGAACGTGTGAGGTGATAGGAAAAGTGGTTTCTTAATTGACAATGACTACATTCGTCAGTTGGTTGGTGCTCTTCCATTTCGCCGCAACTCTGGCGGTCACAGTCGCAGAAAAGAACACAGAGTTCGTGAAGGGGAAAAGTGAGTACAGAATATTGGAGGCTCCTTTTTTTTCTTTTTTTTTTCAACACTCTAATAATAACTTTCAGTGTGTAATTCAGAGTGGCCACAATTTGGGAAAATATGGGAAACCTTTTGATATATCTGGAGGGATAAAACTGCCAGGAAAACAAAACTTTTACTGGCATACTATTTAAACAATGTTTTAATCAAATTAGATGGGGTTTTTGAAAGTGCATTTCAAAAATAATTGTTTATGACAAATTGAGTAATTTTTTTTTAACATATCCATAAATTCCGATTTCGGTATGTAAGTGAAATTGGGATCTTTGCGTCAGGGAACAGTCAGATAATTTTCTTTCCGAGATTTTGTGGCCAGCCTCTATGTCACATTATAATGAACTATAGTTTCTACTATTGTATATATAGTTGCTGTAAGGTCGTTTATAAATTTGAAAACGATTGCATGGTTATAAAAGATCACGTTATTAATATTGAAATATTTTTTCGCAACTAAACCATATAGACAGAGTTTATTGAATTTCAAACTTTATATTTTTTTTATATAGCGTGTGGTAGCACTCATTTCCACTTCTTCGCTTTTTTGATGTTTTCAGAATATCGCCGACTGGACAGACTCCAGACTGCCCCGTACCAGAAAAGAGGTGACACAACCAACTTCATTTAGTTTCAAAATGTCATTTCGAACAAGTCCGAGAGATTGTCACATGTATGCGTTTTAAAAACAGATTTCACCCGAAATTAACAAAACATGTATTTTAGAGTTTTATTAAATAGTTCATTTACAGTAAAACCCCTTTAGACTGAACCCCGGTAGGCCGATTTTCCGGATAATTCCAATACAATTTTCGGAAAAAGGTGTGGGGGGAAAAACAAAGTCAAATGAAATATATTTTATTGTTAACAAACTTAAAGCTAAAAGAGAATTACAAGAAACGGTGATAATAAATGCTAAATATTTACATGTTATAGCCAAGATAATGTGTTTTCCTGTAACAAAAAAGATAATTACAGTACCATAAAATGATATAGACCTACTGTAAATGTAAAGCTACAGTGCATATTACCTGTTTTGCATAATTTAAATTAATGTAAATTTTATAGTACCTATTCCAAATGTAATTTAAAATTTGTTAAAATACTTTGCGTATTGATAGGTCATTCCGTATTCATCCTCTAATCCAAATTTTCGTTAATCCGAAAAAGCTTAATAGGTCCCATTTAGTTTGGGCCAACGAGGTTCTACTGTACTTTGAATCTGAACTAAGTTTGAAGAAATTATTCGTACCTTTTTTTAAAATCTATAAGCCATGATCTAAAGTTAACTCGTGAAACATAAATCATATTTTCAACAGGGGAAGGGGGGATGGGACCATGTGTTTTAAAATAACCAGCCAAAACAATCGATTTTGTTGGGGTTATTTTGAAATAGTTTTGAGTGATTTAATCAAACACTCAGATAAAAGTATATTTTAAAATCATATTTTACATAATAAACTCTGTCTATTCTTGGTAAAATTGCAAAAATATATTTTATTTTTTTAAGTTTTCTAACAGTAGGAAAAATAGGGTGTTTTCCGAAAGTTTATGTCTCACGGTGTATTTATGGCTATGTATTTTAAGGTGATAAAATGAGGATGATAGTATCTGAGGTATTTTTTTCGACGATGTAGATGCCCTTAAATCAACCTGTTTGCTGGTAAGTACTGGTAATGATAGAAACAAAGGTAGTTATTGGAAGGACACACTATTTATAAATATGTTTGGACCACACACGGGAATAAAAAGGTAAGTGCCACTACTTATTTCGATTATTTAAAGAATTATATCCTTAGTCAACGACACATTTTTAATTTAATTTATCATACCTTTATTTATGTGAATATCTTTGTCTTGTAGTTTAATATCTTTTCTGAGAGTAGTGCCCACCACTTGTGTATAAGTAAGTATTTAAGAAAACGTCCCTCAAATAAGTACTAGTATACCTAAAGCAGTGGTTCCCAAACCCTGGATCGCGACCCAAATGAGGGTAGGGCCGCAAAGATTTGCCTGATGGTCACGTGAAGGTATCAATTTTTTTCCAAACTTTATGAACCATTACATTTACAAACACTTAATAAAACTGAGACTTTATAAAAAAAAATATTGCAGTACTACAGGGTGTCCAGTGACCTGGAAAACTGGAAAGTGTTAGGGAATTTTATCAAATCTCTGGAATTTTCACATATTCACTAAAATAATACAAAATTTTAATTTAAAATAATCAAAATATATATTTTTTTCAGTTAATACTCAATACAAATCTCTCTTAGCACAGTTGTACCAGTTAAGCATACAAATCTAAATTATCAGTCACCGTGTTACTCTCCTATCGTCTCTCCAACCCTCTACCCTACACCCTTAGCCAAAATTGAGTCATGGCTATGCGCAAGTGTGAGAATTCGATTACATTATAGAAAGAGTAAACTAAAAAAAACCATGTCATCCAATTAATTTAAACTGTACTGATGTAAAGCGATCTTTTAAATGTTAATATGATCTTAATGAAATCTTACTTAGATATTACTAACTAATAGCTCATTACTTTAAAATTAAATCCTTAAAACCCCTTCATAGAGTTACACAGCTTCAAAATGTGTTTGTGAATAAATATTAGTATACCAAATTGACTCGTAATAAAATAATGTTTATAAAATAAAGTGACCGGAAAAGTTGGAAATTGATTCTAGAAAACCTGGAAAAGTCAGGGAATTTTATAATGTTTATTTGCTGGACACCTTGTACTAACAAAATAAACAGTGTTGAATAAAAGTTTTTAAACCCTCCTGTACTCGGAATTTTGGAGCCAGCCCATTCTTAGAGCTCATGAAGTTGAAACGGGTCCTTTCCCTCCTCTAGCAATCATAGCCTACCCTTGCGAACAAGTATTTTCAGGTTTTGTAACGAACAAGTTCCTCAGAAGAATTTGCGTTGTATTCTGTCAATCTTAGTACCGATCAAACTCAAAGAGCTCACCTACTAAATGAAACAGCATCATGGTTGTCACTGAAAATATATGTTTCTGTCATTACTTTTTCCACGCCAACATTTGTGTGATTTTCTATTTTTCAGATTAAAAGGTTACTGAAATTGATTCAATCAATTTATAACATTTATCGATACAAAATAATAACGCAGAATAACGCTTCTAAAAAATCAAACAGCAATAAAGTAAAGACTGAAATAGTCTTCTTACTACCACTTACCAAACATAGTAACAAAGTAACATGTTCATTAAAAATTGTGCTTTACACTTGGTTTGATTATATATAAATATCTTTGCTATTTTAATTAATTCCAATAAATTAATTTAATAATCACTAAAATCAAAATAATAAGAAATATAAACTACATGTAATAACCTTTTGGGTCGCCAGGCTGAGAAAATATTATATTTATGGTCACGATGAAGTTTGGGAAACATTGACTTAAAGATTTTAAACACACACACACACACATGTATGTATGTTAGAAAATTGATTACAATATTACATGAAGTTGAGTGACATTACTATATACGCTCACAATTATTTTACTACTGTGATTAAATTGCATTGTATCCCCAAAATGAACACTACACTTGTTATCTATAAATACTACTGTCATTACTCCCCCCTCCCTTGGGTTGACGTGTCAGGATGTGCTTAGTGGGATGAGTAGACAGTGGCAGTGAATTGTGGATTTCGTTTTGATCTTGTTTATTCAAATAGCTAAATTATTATTATACGAGTGCATAAATGTGATGTAGGTTTCAGAACAAGTTGAAAGAGTTTAGGAAAAAAGGTCCTCATTCTATCAATGCCCCTACTCAACAGTTCCGTGCCCTGACCAAGCTTCGCTGTTATAGCTCTAACTGGTGTCGGACACCTGAACACCCACCGCTTTGCGTTTGTTGTCTAATTAAGACTTTTAAGATGTGTTGTGGCGACCTCCTCCATACTGAACAGGGACTCAAGCTGTAGGATATTCTCTCCACAAGTTGCCGTAACTTGGTAGTCGAGTTGGAAGAGCACTTCGGGAAATAGCCCCTTGTCAACTGGCCTTATTCCTTGGCCCTCTAAAGTTCTAAAAACTAGTTGGTTTATATATATATATAAGAGGGGTGTTCTTTCTAAACTAGTTTTTCCAATAGTCTTTGTTATGCTAATTGGCAAAACAATCTTATGTTTTTGAAAACATGGCCAGGTACGAATACGTGACTACTGATTCAAGATGGTTGACAGTATGATACCTTAGGTTTACGTCAACCTTGCATGCTCTAGATTGACTAAGGCTGCAAGCTACGACCCTATTTTCTTAAAATGAAAAAATCTAAAGCATTTCATGAGAACCGACACTTAATTTTAAATATTATTTTTAATGTGAAATTAGTTTGTTTCAAGTCTTAAAACCTCACTTAATTAGGGGATTGTTCAAAGTTTTAGATATTGCTTACGAGTTATTACCACAGATTTCTTTGAGAGAGTTCCTTTCGTATTGATGTTCAATGTAATGTTAATAATATGTCTTATTACCAAGAATTCAAGAACATTCTTAGCCCTTTTTATTTCCTTTTGCTAAGATGGCGCAATTTCTCAGTAGTGGCTGTAAATTTTATGTTTTTACAATTACATAATAATAATAATAATAATTCGGATTTTACAACCTACGTTACTTCAAAAGGATATATAAATATAATTGTAGCATTTAAATGCAAATGACTAGTCTCAAAACACTTGAACATTCTGAAAGATTTTTTTAATATACATAAAAATCACAATTGCAAGTTGTACAGGTTTTTAAAAATATTTTTAAAATTCTTATGTTCAACACAAAAGCTATTAGCTGTAAAAGTCAAGCCGAGCTTATTATATATTATCTGACACCAATATGTAAGGATGGGGTGAGCTTATCTTATCTCCCTCCCACTTCTGACACCAAATGTCATAGGCTGTCCATGCTTATTATACTCGTATATTATCACTACATTCTGACACTTAAATGTAAGGTAGCGTGAGCTATAATGTTGCAGTGAGGGCTCTAAGCGGGAGACTCAAGAAAACACAACCAATCACATATACCACTGTGTTTATTACTCAAAACCATTGGAACACATACATTTCCGTCGAACTCCTGACACCTTCTGTCTTGTAGTTCACCCATCACCGGTCAACATATCGCTTGAGATACCTAACTTGCGTGGGCAACATTGGGATCACAACTCTCTAACCAATGTCTAACCAATGTATTGATCATCGTCACACTCGTGGCGCGTGAGGCACGGACTCATCTTAATAAACACTTTTGACAACTGTCTTAAAACCAACTTTCTGGTACCAACTTCTCAGAGCCCTCCTCTAGGGTACACACTAGCTAGAATCTGCCAACTAGGAGATTCTAATGACGGCATTAAGCACCAATCAATGTGCCCAGATAAACGCCATCCAAAACCACGCGATGTTTGAACATCACTTCTCACAGATTCAATGCTCTCCTACTGGAATCAGCAGTTTTGGTTCTACTTGCGTATGTACAGAAAATACCTCACATTTCAAATGCTTAACCCTACATATATTAGCTGACCGGGATAGTTGAACTTAACAATAGATACCAAACATGTTGAGAATAAAAACCCTAAGTTGAGAGCTTCACATAGCTCTTTAATTTCAGGGCTAAGGAAAATGAGTTGCTATCTTGCACTATCTCCATTTTGATTTTGTTTCAATTTTTATGTCCAACAATTTCCAGTCAAATTTTCATGTGAAGCTTGAAAAGTTACTAGGTCTATTTTCATATATTCACCTTATTAAAATTGTAACATACTGTTACTTAACAACATTGCCCACACTGAAATAAAATAGTTTGAAAACGGGAGCTACAATATTTAATTGTTCGAATCCCTTTTATGAAGTTTGAGAATAAAGCAATACACATCATAGAGTTTAAATCCTTTGCATAGACCTACACTACCCTTCGCTGCATATCTAATATTATTCAATTTCTTGACAATTTCCGTGTTTACTGGAATGAACACAAAACTATTTTCTATGACACAACAGCGTTGTAAACATACTTTAAAAAGTTGAAATTTTCCTCCTGGCGAAGCCCAAAAAGCCACATTGTTTGGCTGATCATTTAAACCTAAAGATACCCGTTTCGGTAGCCGCCTGGTCTAACGTGCCACTCTCGTGTTGGACTAGACTGCAGAAGATGGGGAGATCGGGGTTCAATCCCGGTCGGGTGCACTGAAGTTTTCCCCTCAGTTGTTTTTCACTTTACTTCCACGCACTTCCTTTAAATTAAACGTTCCTAATCTCTTAGTGTAATTAGTACATAGGCGTACAACCCGAACGGAGAACGTGGCGCTAAAAAAATATTAAAACACAAGATGGCCAGAAAACGATATGTAACAAGTATAGGATCATAGAAAGGATCTTTGTGAATCGATTGATGTGGTTTAAATGACTTGTTTTTTCCTCCTCCCCTGTTTGTTCTCTTACTGACCGCTAGTTCCACTCAGTAACGTTATAAGCCCTCTTATTTTCAGGCGTTTATGCCTTTCTGGTCGACTATTTAAGCACCCTAAAGTGGCAGACTGGACGGATAATGGGAGCGGGGAGAGGGGGGGCTTCAAGGGGCTCGATCCCCACCTACCGTAGTTTGAGGATGCCCCGTGATCTATACAGATCTGAAGAGAAAATAAAATGGGGAGTGTCACAGTCCTAATTGATGTTCTTGAGCCTAGGAAGTGGCCTACGTCCTGAAGATAGCGGCAGGTTCAAAATCTCCCTGTTTCACACGTGGTTCCATCGAGGAGTTGCACAATGGCTAGACATATTTACCTATGATAGGTAATGGGAGATTTTTGTGACAGTAGGCCTAAGTGACGGTCAAGCCAACTTTAATTTAGGCCTATTTATTTATATTTTGTTAGATTATCACGTTTATAACAATAAAAATATAAATGATCAAGTTAACATACAACAATAAAAAAACTGCTAGGTGTATATAATGGTTAAAAGAATTTGTCTCCAGTGGTTATGGGAGCCTTCCCCCAAACCCCTCTCCCCCGCTTCTCAATACTACGTACGCTACTGCGGATAATAATAAGGCTTAATTCTTCCTCTGTCGATCCGACTATAGAGAGCATTTTGTCCCAAGAAACAATCGAGGTTGTTCGATTCGAGGCATCCGTTCATCCTCGCAGCCTTAGAAAGTTCTACATCATTCCGCTGTTCCTGACTGGTCGGTTCCCTCCCTCTGTTTCTCCTCTCACTCTCCCCTCAAGGTCAACTCGTCGCTCGTCGCTAGGGGAAGGTCGTCCGCTACTCAAAGAAAGGGCGACACGTCTTGGATAGGGGGTAGGGGGGGGCGGGGGGGGGACTATTTGCGTCTTTACACGCCAGATCAATTAATTCGACATCTGGGAAACGAAATGGAACGGAACGCCTTTCCAAGCTGCAGGGCGCGTGAGCTGTTGACATGCCTAGCTGACATAGGGGGACAGGGTTTCGAACACGACTGAACTCACTGGTGTGTGTCTTTTTCCTCAAACACAATTTTTCTTTTTATTATCAGAAGAAGTAGGTACAATTTTTTTTAAAAGATATATATGTACGTAATTTCACTACCTTATTAAGTCACTGCTGTTCGTGGGTTGTTGCAAGGTCTAGCTGTTTGACGAATGACGAGACTGTACAATCTACTTGTACAGTCCCGTAAATCGAAGTTAGTACCCCCTGATAACAATCCACGTTTCACCATTGCTTCAATATTTATAGGGTACATTAATCTGTTGACCAAACCAAAGTTCCTGGATTCAATTCCTGGCATGACCGAACATTTTGCGCATGACTAATGGTGCCTGAGGAACTTAGAGCTGTGTCAGTTTTAAACTAGTCTCTAAGTCATGTGCTGATGTAATCATTTGCTTAATAAAGTGCACCTTAAATACTCGGGACGTAAAATTAGGGATGAGGGTTAGAACCACCCCCCCTGGAATCTGATGGCTACCCCCTAGGTGGGGTACATATATACGTACAGAAACTTTTATTAGTTAAAGGTATAGTAAAATTTCTAGTGGAGCCCGAGTATAAAGATTTGTAAATACTCATAGTAAAAAAAAAACCGGATAGAAACCACTTGAATAAAACAAAGCGCCATTGGGACACGTCTTAATTTATTATCTCAACCTACAAGCAGCTAAAGTCATTGCTTTCCAGCATTTAATTATAAACAACATGCGTTGTGCTTTAGACAATCTGATGCCCGTAAAAAATTTTAAGTTTAAGAATTTAACTTGGTTTGGTCCGTTTACATCAAACGAAAATGATCCAAAATATTTTGTTATCCCCCCTGATTACCTCCATACAAAAATGTTAATAGTTTTTTTTTGTTTGTTTATTTTTTGCCGTGTGTGTGATTGATTTCAAATTAGTCTTAGAAAATCTTTAATAGTCACTTTTCGCACGGGGGTTGGCCACTTCATCAATTAAAGCGTCTTCCAGATGGTGTTCGAACCCGGTACACTTGGAACTATCGATCAAAGCGTGCCTCAAAAATCTCGCCAGCCCGTGATAAGACGTCAGAAACTGATGGTCCCGTGTGCTAAGGATGCACCCTTGGGGAGGCAGGTAGGTGTGGTGTCAGAAGACTAGGTGGGGGATAGGAGCGCCTTCCAGGTGTACCAACTGTGCAGACAATCATTTACCTATTTGTGGCCTTGAAACAATAGCCACGTGGATGTAATATGATTGAGGGAGTGGGGGAGAAGAAATATCACTTTTATTTGGGGAAAACAAATGTTATCACCTAACACATTCTAAAGAAAATAATAATGACAAACCTTTTTAATTATTATAAAAATATTATAAACGTTCACTATATGAACTAATTATATACATACTTACACGACCTTCTGATTAATTTAAATTTGGAACGGACATCTCTCGACCAACTCATAACTGTGAAACCGGAAGCCTCAATTCTATCGATGCCCCCGCGACATTGATGATCAAACCATCTAAGGCGTCACACTCGTGCTAATACCGGCCTGCTAATGACATAGAGATCGGGACTCAAATCCCAGTCAGTTCTACTGAGGTTGGTTTTCCCTAAACGTTTTCCCACTCTCCCTCCACGCAAACGTGGGTAGATTATCTATACAATGCTTCCGACCTCACCCTACCCCATTAGAGTAATTTATCACATATGTACGTAACTTGAACAAGTAGTAAAACGTGGTAATAAAATAAAAAGTATACAGCGTTTGAAAATAAAAGTCGCACACATATAGTAGAATTATTATCTAACTCACATTTCATTTCTAAAACAACGTTTACGTATTCATAAGTCAAGCCATGTGATCTTCAGGTGTCACTTTAGGTAGATAGTATCACTACATATAATAACACTAATAATGTAGTAAAATCCTATTAATGTTCGCCCCAAACAATATTTGTCTTTTATAATCTACTCTTCCTTTCAAAATCCTACTATAAATAGATGACTTTACCAGTAAAGGATAAAGAGAACATTTGAAGAAAATGCACCGACATTCCTTTGGAGAAAGAAAAGATAAGCATTTAGAAAGAAAAAAAAACTTTGTGCTATCAGTTAAGATAAAACCTCGGCCTCTAAAATAGTTTAACTAAACAGCTCAAAAGTTCACGTCAAGCCATGTTTTTCGCAGCTGTCAAACGGTGCCATTTTGCAAAAGATAAATATATTTTATCGATTTTCCCTACTTTTTTTTTCTTTTGCGTGAGTGTCCGGGCTATGCCCATTTAATTACACTAATGGGTTAGGTATGAATAAGGTCATCAGGTGACCTGGCGGTCTAGGGGCAAGGTGTCAAGCTTCTGTGCTGGGGATCCGGGTTTCAATGCTCGGTCCTGGCACAGATTTATCTGATTGCCAAACCCTTCCTTCTCTGACAAGATATTTATTAATCACAACTTGTGGGGAATGCAAGGCCTCCACCGTAGTTCGGATCCCACGTTAATTTGTAGGTCTTTCATTTCATCTCCTAATCACCCTACCATTACACATTAGCGTAAGTGCGTTATAACCCGAACGGGTAGTAAGACGTGGTGCTAATAATAATAATAATAATAATAATAATAATAATAATAATAATAATAATAATAATGTGACATTTAAAAGAAATGTACCAGCAGTTAAGGGGAGTTGAAAATTATTTAGGGAAAAAAAAAGATACACAATATGTCCAGCCGGGATTAGAACCTCGACCTACCTGTCACTGGCAAACCAAACCCGACGATATTGACCCCCCAGCCCGCGTGCCCACCCACCCATCGTATAATCTATATCAAATTCGATACGCTCTAAAAGAAGTTTCTTACTAAGTCACTCCGAGTATAGCTGCGTGCTAACACGTTTCTTTAAAACAACTTTGTCGTGTGCTCTCTGTGGTATGTAGAGCGGAACACTACCAACTAGTTTTTTATATAAAAAAATAAGGATACCTTAAAGGACGGCCAACTGTAAAAATAAAAATAGTACAGGTAATTTAACATATATTTATACATAGGATGTGTATAAAAACATATAAATTTGTTTGGCGGAAGCTGTTCATCTAGATATGTTAGAAAACGCACAATGTCTTCAACAATAATTAAGTTTTTTTGTGTGTGTGAAGTTTCAGAAACGAGAATATTTGTTGTTTGACTCAAACGCTGTAAAAAAAAAAGGTAGACTTATATTATGTTAGAATTTATTTTATTTCTCACGAACATTGATTGATTTGGGCCGAGATAGTTCGTTAAACCGTTATATCTGAAAAGGGATTGTTCCTTTCTTGTAAAAATTTTAGGAAGGGAAACGAAATATGCCAAAGCATTTTGATGCACTTGAAATTAAATTCCACTTATATAAAGGAAATTTTATTTTGTCAGAAATGTATTTTAGTGAGCATACAATATAACAAATCTTTATTTTGGTATGAATCTCGTTTTGTAAGTCCTTATTTCGTACCATAATCCTACCGTATAGTACTGCTCTGGTAGGATTAAAGGTCTTCCGGTTCCGGTACGGTAGTGGGAAATCCATTTTCCAATGCTTTTTATCATATCAAAATACTACTGAACACTAGTATTCTAGAAGGAAATAAGGCCTCACAAAATGGGCGTCCTACCAAATTCATGATGTGTGTGTATATGTATATATATATATATATATATATACACACATTCAATAGTTTATTTTGATAATATTTTTGATTTGACAGTGGACTATTAATTTTTAATAAACTAAATCGTTAAAATTAATAAACTGTCAAATTATAAATATAATATTGAATCAGAGAAACAAGTTTTTTTTTTAAATTTCTCTTATTTAATACTCATGTTTTAGATTTCGGACGAAATAACCATGTTGGCCAAAGTCTAGACGTTTAGAAATAGGTTTTTAGGTAAAACAAACAACGAATAACCATCTGAAAGACTTTTTTTCTATCTATCAGAATCCTTCTATATAATAGGATTCTGCGGTGACCTGGTGGTCTAGGGGTAAGGTGTCGGACTTCTGTGCTGGGGTCCGGGGTTCAATCCTTGGTCCCGGCACAAATTCATCTGATTACCAAATCCTTCCTTCACCTCTGACAAGACATCTTGTGAATGTGGGGAATGCCAGGCCTCCACCGTGGTTCGAATTCGACGTTAAAATGTAGGTCCTCCATTTCATCTCACAATCACCCTACCATTACACATTAGCGTAAGTGCGTATAACCCGAACGGGTAGTAAGAAACGGTGCTAATAATAATTATTAGGATTCTGGTAGGAAAAATGGCATTTCAAAAGGTTATCTGTAAGAAAATCTGTTTCTAGTGCCTTTTATACCTGTCAGAAAGGACCCTCCCTTAAGAGAGTTAGATTGTGATGTCATCGACCTCACTAGTCTTGGGGTAAAGGGCTTGCCTCAAGACCCGATGTTATAGGGTTCAAACAACCGGGGTTGACGTATTTTTCTTGAGTGATCAAAATCCTTAGCATAACTTCCTTTGGAGGGAAAGTAAGGCCATCGGTTACATGTCGATTGTGGCATGTAAAAGAAACTTGGAAGGTATGTGGAAGTATCTTATCCAGCAAAAATTGGAATGTCTGATCTCTCTTGCTCATAGAAATTTGTGTGTGCTAATATAATTAGTTGGTTCAGAAAGTGCACGTTAAATACCTTAAATAAATAAATACATAAATATTATTTAGCCATTCATAAGAGGTGAGAGATCACAGCTTGTATTTAGTTCCTTGGGCAATGGGGGTCCACCCGCCCCCCTCCACCCCCGCCCCCCCGCCCTGGGAACATGAACTAAACATGTTTCAAGCTGTAGTCCAATTATAGTTTCTCTCTGGTCCAGACGACGTCGAAGCTAGCAAAATCGTGTATCGGGTGAGATGATTGGGACGCAGTGATGTGGAACAGAGTCTCGCATACCACCCCAAGTTCATACAACCTCGCGAACATACCTCATTCCACAATGCCTCTACATTTGACACACACGCACAAGTTTCTCGTGGAGGCTTTCTCGTGGTCAACAAACATTGCCGTAGGAAGAAACTTTTCTTATTTGCTCGATGGCATTAGGAACTCGACAGTTCATGGCCGCACTTAAAAGTTCGCCATCCATCCCTATCTTGAGCTAGTTCTGTCTAGTTCACCTCATTACACCCCATCCCTAGTTTGAACTAGTTATATCTCGTCCACCTCATTACACCCTATCCCTATCTTGAGGTAGTTCTATCCAGTCCATCTTTTTACACCCTTTCGCTATATTGAGTTAGTTCTTTCCATTCCACCTTATTACACCCTGTCTCTGTCTTGAGCTAATTCAATCCAGTCCACCTCATTACACCCTATCGCTTTTAGGTCCAATCTAATGTTATTCTCTCATCTACGTCCAGGTCTTCCCAATTGTCTCTTCACATTGTGTTTGCCAGTCACTATCCTGAATACGATTCTAGATTCTTCCATTCACGCTGCATGTTCTGACCACTGTATCATACGAGATTTGATTATTCTATCAATGTGTTGTGATGAGTAAAAGTTATGTAACTTCATTATGTAATCTCCTCCCTTACACAATATCTTCATATCCTTATAGACCAAACATTTTAGGGGTTATGTAAAATTAAAGATTCATAACTCATATATATTTGCCATGGTCAAATCCCAAAGTCTAGCCATTTCACGAAATGACCGGCTACTATCTTTGGTCACTAAAATTAGCCAACGCACGAAATATAATTATAATAATTTACGATCAGTTCTGGTTTTTGCTGGCCAGTTCTAGATACGGCCGTAGGAATCTGGCAAAAGCACGAAATATATAATATATTATGATATTTCTTTATCAGAACTGATTTATGTTATTTCCTGTCTGATAAATTCTATCGTCTATTTACTAAGTTTACATTTATTTCAAGTTATGTCTTGACTAAGGTGGCGAGTGGTGGTTGGGAGGCGGGGCTCTGGTCCAAATCCGGTCCCCATGGGTACTTCGAACCCTCTCTACCCCGACGTGTGACCCCCTAGCCCAAGTGGTTAGGTTAGGATGGGAATGTGTCGTCATACTATCCAGCACTTCAGGCACTGGCCGGATTTTCATGCTCATTTCGCGCTTTGGTTGGCCAGAACGTGATTAAATTGCTTCCGATCGGTATTTCGTGGATTGGCTGGAACAACTGGCCAGTGTGCGAAGAGTCAAGGCCACAGAAGAATCCAGCCAATTTATAAAATGGCTAGTTTCGGGCTTTAACCATAATATGTCTATATTATTTAAATCTTACACATTATTTTAGATATAGATTTATGGAATATGTATAGCTTGCAGTATTCACAACAGTTTTGGGGGTAAAAAGATGAAGAGAAATTATATCTGGGGGTACGCGAACAGAAAAGGTTGAATACCACTGGCCTAGACTTATATGTTTTTTATTTAACAGTCCATTAATTGATTATTAATTAGTAACCCAAAATCGATAAAACTAATAAATTGTCAAATTGTATAATAAATTGAAAACTAATAATTATTTGGAACTATCCACAGTTTCCGCGAGACAAGTTTTTGTCCAATTTATATTCACCTAGCGAATATCGCGTGTATTCACATCCAGACAGAGGACTAATTACAGGAAGGATTATATTTAAAAATAAAATTAATTGAAATCCGAAAGCTTGTTTATAAATAACCAGATTAAAAAAGTCACATTAATTTATGGTTTATTTTTTCCCGTTAAATAGTGATTTCAAAATTTTTTTCTAACCTTTAGTAACAGCATCGACAGTGTCGGGCAGGTACAGCGAGGGAAGTATTGCAGATATGTTGGTATTGGAATGCCGACAATCGAGTACTGGAGCAGGTTTACCAACCGCCCTAAGTGGACAACTCGTGACTTCTCACATAAATTTAAACACGAACGCTCACCAAGCTGGGGGAAAAAATGACACGATGTAGAAACCATCATGAAAACGTTAAAGGTGCTTTCCCCTCGCCCCCTTTTTACTACCCTAGTGACCAAGTGGTTAGTGTGTTCGACCACAGATCCAGGCGATCCTGGTTCAATCACAAGAGAGTGGGCTTGTCGTATTAGCCAGATAATATGATTGTTTGCGTTTTTGTGCTGTCCAAGGTTAGTTTGCTTTGAAATTGTAGATGGATACATTCAAGTATTTAGAAAGTGAACGTTAAACACCACAATAAAAATCGTTGGGTTCAAAGGGACTTTAAGTTTTTATAATAAATAGTAATTGGGTTCCTTCAAATCGTATTACAGAAATGTTAATAGAAGAGCATATGTTATAATAGGTGCTCTTTTGGGAAATTGCTCTCCTCCATCATATCTCTCTTCCCCTCGCCGTGTCTTACTACCTGTTCGGGCTATACCCATTTAATTATGTTAATGGGGTAGGTAAGGCGATAGAGTTTTAGAGGAAATGCACCACGTGTGGCAGGCCATCCTGCCGTGATCAGAACCTGGACCTCCCCCGTCACCGTCATACCAATACTAGATGAGTCTGATATTTATAGTCTGCGTGTCCACCTATGTGGTTGGGAAATTGCTAATTTGACAGGTCTTCTCCTTAATCCAATCTAACTTAGTGGTGTGGGCTTTCTTTATTCGGTGACTTGGAAACGCCGTGCTTCTTTATTGACATCGTAAACATTTTGCAACTTCTTTTTGGAAACAAGAATATTACTTTTTAAGCTCATTACGAATGTGCAGCACAGAAGAAAATATATATTAAATTCTGTCTTCAATTTTTTTTTTTAAGTTCTTGCTTTGGACAAATTCAGAAACATAAAAACTTTTTGTGCTAGGGACTTAGCGTCTGTATTTTTTGAAATAAAATAATAAAAGTAATCCCGAAACATATGACCTTAAGAAGCTTGTATAAAAAAAAGATAGGTATTAAAAAGAAAACAAGTTTTGTCGAGAAGTTTGTAAAGTTTATTCTTGATAAGTCCCACCAACGGACAACTTGTCTCCCCCCATATCCCCTCGCCCCGGCCCCTTTTTTTTCAAACTCGAAGTGGGGGGAAAAAAGGTTTTACACGTAGCAACTGGTAGCGATGTGATAGCTGTGACTATCAAGATTTATTAGATGATTAATTACTCGTTGGAGAATTCAGACGGTGGTGGATTGGCCACTTTTTTTTTTATGTGAGAGAGTTTGTTGGATTGGCCAACGTCAATTATATTAAAGAGAATTGTAAACAAGTGGATTGGTCACTTCATATTGCAATATTAATTGTAAATTAATACACACTAAATATTCAGCAGACTAGAGTTTAGTACAAGCCATCCAGCTGAACGTTAGCTATAACGTACTGGATATCCGAGGTAAAATTAGGATAGTTCTTAATTAGAGGGGGTGCAAGTTTAGTTTAGGTTAGGTCTGGCTAAAATTACCCAATATATCTTGATAGGGATATCGTAAAACAAGGTAATGGTGCCTAAACCACCCCGGGGAAAAATAGTTCCTAGTAGTCAATATTAGAACAAAATAAATACCTAGATAAAAAAACCAACCTTTTAAGCATGTCTTTATACTTTGACACACATCGACATTACGGGATAATTCGATTGTAAGCCTAGCCAATTTTATTTCTGTATGAAACGTAACAGACTATTATTATCATCACATGTCTTACAAACTCACTTAAAGCCCAATATTCAAATTGGTGTCTGAATGGTCTAACTCAGCAGTTCCCACACTTTTTGAGTGTCCTCCCATCCCGAGATAAAGCTGAATATTTACCATTTAGCTACATTTTTTTAAAGTGTCCGGGGATATAATAACACAGACTGCGCGGCTACATCGGCTGTCTGAGCTTTAATCAGTGTTGCCACTCCTCTAACAAGTGGTTAAATCTATTTAACTTTTGGTTGGGCTTGGTATCAATGTATTTATAAGATATGAGAAGGTCCTATATCTTTTTCTGACTTAAATTTGATGGTTTTGTTTAGCTTCTCACGGCGTAAAACCGGGAATAACTATACGAACAACAGTTTGGGAACCGCTTTGTCTAACCTGTTATTCTAGCGTTAAGGGCGAGCGAGCGAGCGAGCGCGCGACTAAAATATAAAATAGAACACATTGGTTGTAATGAGAGGTGG
>CABFVZ010003397.1:10550-76288 GCA_902151445.1 Timema monikensis | reverse complement strand
TGTGTTCTTCGACAAGGCAGTAAAACAGGGTGAGTAGCCAGGCGAACTAAGTGGTGGCGGTGTAGTATGCGACCACGGTACACTTTAATATTATGTTATTATGTCTTTTTAACATTTTTGATATGCTTTAAAATGTCTGTTTTTTCTCGTTAACATTTTATATTTTAATATGTTCGTTTTGTATTTTTAATATAGTGTATACACCTGTGTTTTTTTTAGCAACTGTATACATTTTTAGTGTACTTTAATATGTTTTGTCTTTTTAACGTTTGTGTTGTCTTTTTTACTTACATATTGTTTTTAATATTTTTCTTAATGTAGTGTATACACCTGTGGTTGGTTGTTTCACTCATAATTTTAATAACCCATTTGAGGCCACCCAGGGATTGTCTCGAATATGTATTCTCTCATTGAGATTTTTTAAATAGATTTTTAGTCATGCATATTGTATTTTATTTTGTATCTGACTGCAAATCCTAACAGGTGGACTATTTATTTTGACTCTCTCTCATGGGGATTTTAATTTGTCTTTATAATTTTTAAGGACCTAATGACCTCATTGTGTCGATGGGCCTATAAACACCACTAATAATAATAATAATAATAATAATAATAATAATAATAATAATAATAATAATAAAGTCATACATTTTTGCTGCCCCCTCCCTTCGATACATTTTTGACGCCTCACCCAACCCACTTTGGGTTAGTGTAGTCAGATAAAGCAAACTTTATTTACATGAATTGTTAGATTGATCTTTGTAAGATTGATTCAATGCACTCGATCTTTTGCCTGAATCGATACTACACCTTTTGATATAGATCGATCCAGAGAATTGATTCAAAGACCATGAATCGAACATCCCTAACTAAAGGACATGGACTCACATTTCAAATAGGGAGGGTGTCGGAATAAATTTCTAATGTAGTTTGGTGGCCATTGAAGTTTGGTTGCCATGGAGAGTAAACAAGAGTTTGGTATCTACAACATTCTCTTCTTATGTTGCCAAGTTATATTATTGGTTTAATTTTGTAATTTATTACTAATGAATAGCTTTTATGTCTTAATATAATTTTTACATGTAAAAATCATATTAATTTACAAAATGGTGATGACAGGGTAAACGAGAATGTAAGATTTGGTATATGGATGTTGTTAAAGCGAAGGGAGCATGAAAGGATAGGGAAGTGTGGAGAAAGTTAGTGAGGATGGATTAAGTAAGAAGTTGTTGATTTTTGAGCTATATACACAGTTTCTTGCCTTCTCCATAATAGAACGGCATCATTGGATTTACATGTATGTACTATTAAATAATTGAATAAAGATAGGCTATTTAAAAAGTAGCAATGTATTTTATACAGAATTATTCAGATCTCCAGGCAAAAAAGTATGTGGCTTGTAAGGGATAACAAGACAAGTATTTATTTCCACTTAATAAACTCAAGGTTAGTGGTCTACGAGACGTCAAAGTTGGCGCTGTATGTACTTGTGAGGTAGGCAGCTTATAAATCTTTAGCACATAGCAAGTTTAGTCGGGTGTAAATTAATATTAGTAACAATCATTCATTAAATTGCCTGATAATAGGTACTCATAATGAAATTATGTTTCTTTCAAAGATATTACGTTTGACCCTGACTTAAACACTTGGCCCGCACTCACCCCGACATTTTTAATTTTAGGATTATAGATGGCCTTGTATGCAACTTTAAATAACTTATATGCCATGGAAGGAGCACTCCAAATAGTTTCTAGAAGCATTTAATTTTTAAAAAATGTTGAGGCTTGATGGCTTCTAAAGGTGTCCAATTTTCAAAAGAAATACTTTTAACGGGCCACTCCAAATAGCTTCTAAAAACATTCAATTTTCAAATAAAAAAAATTGTGAGAGGACTACTTCAAATAGATGCTAGGAAATCTAATTTATAAAAACAATTCTGGTTAGCACTTCTCAAAATAACAGTTAGAATCAACATTTTAAAAATTTCCTAAAGGAATTTTCCATTTATAGCTTCTTTGAGTGTCCAATTTTCTAACAATAACTGGGAGAGAGGGTATAAAGTCCTTAAAATAACTTTGTTACTTTACCCCTCTCCCCTGACCCCTCTTAGACAAATAAAGTTCCACCACTACTATCTATATAAAATAACAATGTTCTTAGGGTTTAATAATAAGTCTTAACATCATGTCATAGAATTAAAATGTTGAACCCCCACCATACCCAAATTAAATTCTCCTTACATTTATAGCGAAGAAGCATCTTGACTGAGGAAATGTAAGTGGTGGGCTGGCAGCATTATGTGTGTCAGGGAAGGAAGGGGTGGGGATAACTGTGTTGGGTGGCATACTACATATGTTGCCTACAAGGTGAATACAGACCCAACTTTTAACGTCTCATAGTGCCATTATTTGTCGTTTCTTATCCCAAGTTCATTACATGAAAATAATTGTCTTGCCACCGTATATAATATACAAACTGTACAATTTTTTTACCTTGAGATCTGAATAGCCCTGTATATTCCATGTATCTTGTTGTTGTTTTTTGACATCTACTGAAGAATTTAAAACTAATTCTGTTCCTGGTTTGATATCTTGGCTTTCATAATGTAGTCACAAAAGCTTCTATAATCTTAAAAACTTCAAGGAATAATGTGTTTGTGCATTTTTTAGAACTTATATAACTATCTATTGCATAACAACACATTATACCAACACTCATTTACTTGATTTCCAAATAATTTTCCATGATACAATATAACATGATACAGTTTTCATAGGACTTGCCGTTCATAAAATACTAACTTTTTTTTGCGTCCAGCATTAAGAAATTATTTTTTATTAGTATTGTTTTATATATTTTATAATATCTGTCAAAAGTGACATTTGCAGATCATATTAATTGACTTATAAATACGCGAAAGTAGTTCTAGGAGTTGTTAAATAAGGTTCATCCTATGAAAATTTGATTATACTTACTAGGCCAGGAAAACATAGTTGGTTGTTTTATCGTTCATAAAAATATATTTTAAATGATAGTCTGAAAGAAACTTATAGGGTTACTCAAGAACATATGAATTGAATGTATAGATAGAAGATTAATAGAGGATGTGTGGGTAGGTGCCCTCTGTTTAACCTGAAAGGTAGCAAGCTTAGTGTGCATTGCTTCACAATAGCATACATTTACAAGTTGTAGTCATAGTGAGTAAAGGTAAGACTGTTATCCTTCATGGTAAACAGAATGTAAGAAAATCAAAGAGATTGGATATAAAGGACTCCAATAGCGGGGAAATTGGGAGAAAAATAAGGCAGTAAATTATCGATATAATGGAGAGGATGCTAGATTTTGCTGGAAAAGTGAGTGAGATAAAGTTGGGAGAAAGGGAAGCAAAGACGTGTACAACAAACATTAATTCCTACCAATTGTATTTCTAGACGGGGATCATAGATTGCTGGTAGAAGATATGAGATAATTGAGGAGGGGACATTAAACAATGAACCAAGAAAACATGAGTATGAAAGCTAAGTAAAGAAGAGGAGAGAGTGTTCTCTAAACAAGAGTTAAAGGGGCACTATCAAAGACAAAATATAGGGAGAAGAGAAGGAATGGCAAAGGTGTAAAGAGTGCGGCAGAAGATGTAGATGAAAGAACAAGTTGAAAGAAGAGATGGAAGGATCCCCGTGTTGGAATGATTAGGTAAAGGAAGCAGTAAATGCAAATAATAAGAGCATTTAGAGACTGGTTTACAAAAATAACAAGAGAGGCATAGTATAAGTACAAGCAGGAGAGGATATTAAAAGAAGGGAGAAAAGCATGAATGGAAGAATGGATAAGAGTGCTGCACGCTGAAGACAGATGTGGATGTTAGCAAGAGAGTGATGTAAAGTCAGGTGAGGCAAATGAGAAAGATGTAAAATAGAGTAGGTCAGAATGATGGGTGGGAAGGTTGTTTGAGTAGGTAGAAGCTATTTAGGAAAGGATGAGTATTTGAGAAAGACACCCAAAGTAGGTGGACTTTTATTAAGTTATAACAGCAACAGGAGAAACAAGAGTGAAGTGATACCAGAGACTATTAACTTCTCTTTGTTCTGTAAGGCTTTCTTAGGCATTATGTCCTCCATTTTCATCACATGAACTAACTACAGTAACTTTTTTTTTCTTAAGTGTCTTCTAATGGTATAACTTTTAAAACATCCCTAATTATTTAATTCTTTATCTCTTGTTACAATCTCAATGCCTCTTAGGAACCTCATCTCTGCTGCCTGCAATCTACTTAAATCTCTCTTCGTCCATGTCCAAGTTTCAGAGTCATATGTAAATATTGGTGATAATATGCCTTATATAACAAAGTTTTGGCCTCTTTTCATATATTCCATCATCAGATTATATCCTTAAACACATGATAGAATTGTCCAGTCTTACATATCCTTTGTCCTAATTCCTCTTGAATCTTATCGTTTGCAGTGATGAACAATAGTAGGATAAGGACTAGAAAAGTTGTGTCAAGTAGATTTTAAAGTAGTTGTTGAGTGTATAAAGTATATTGGAAGTGTAATTAGGGTGAAGTCTGGGAATGGAGAAAATCTAATATGAAGAGAGCAGCAGAGGGAGGTGTTTTATAGGTATCTAAGATACCTGCCATGGAAAAGAGATGTACCCAACAAGTGTTATTAAGAGGTGTATAAGGCGTACTTTGCTCATATTCATAGCTACGTAAGAGAAATAAGAAATTTTGAGGTTATTGGAATAAAGTGATTGAGAAACATACTTGCTGCCAGCAAGAGTAATAGAATTAGAAATTATTATCTTTGGGCATAGTAAGTAAGAATTAGGCATGGATATGTAATGAGGATGGAAAAGACTGCAAGGGAGACAAAGAAAGAGATGGGAGGAGCGGATAACAGAAAGTGTACAAGTTAAAGAAGAACAGAAGGGATTAAAGGATAAATTTTATTTTTATTTAATTCTAAACCTTATCTACTTTTAAACATAATCACCCCCAAAAGTGAGACATTTTTCTTAATGTAGCATGATATTTGGTATACCTTGTTCATAGAAGTATATGTCCCTAAAACAGGTTATTATGCGCTATAATAAATAATCTATATTTTTTAATTTATGAAATATATATTTACATCCAAATATAAACAGAACACATACAATAAAATACAATATCAGCAATTATATTATCAATACATGAATAGATCTGTTATGAAATTAAAAAAAAAGAGGTACTTTTTTCTCTCTTATAAAAACTACTATAGAATTGTTCAAGCAAGACAAATTTACACAAATATTGTTGGCTATTCTTGTTTTTTAATATGAGATTTTAAGTATTGTTTACCCTAAATACTGTAAGGATATATTTTTTATAACTGTGCACATTTTGTCATAATAATACATGCTTATAATAGGAATTCACACAGTGTCACATCAACCTATTATTTACATTACTAACATATTTTTATTTCAAATATTTACAGACAGGTTTAATATTACTTAATTTAATATCTCTCCTACATTATATTCTCCATAAAAGGACATTCCTTGATAGGTAAATAACAAGAGAGATCAAAAAACAAAAGACCAGCTATACATTATCTGTATATTTCAAAACAACTTTTTTTTTTAATGATATTTAAGCAAACACTTAATGTCATACTACTTTAAACTAGTACTTTCAGCGTTTCTTATTGAAAGAAGAGATTTATCAAAAAATTATACTAACAATATTTTTATCTCATATTTTGTACCTTTGGATCTACACACTGTTCTAATAAAGCTAGACCACTTAAAAATATCGATTTTTATTAGAAATAAATAAATGTAGATTCTAGTTAACTTGTTATTGTTTTATGCTGCTCTCTCTATGAGTTCTGCTTATAACTTTTTGAAAGTAAACTATTAGAAAAATGGAGGAAAAACACAAGTTTTCATAAGTATGTTTACGATAATTAATACTCAATTTATGTTCAATTAATGCCATTATGAGCAGTTTTGAACATTACAGATCAATATTCATATGGAAAATTCTGAAATCTTAAGCCATTCCCTGGCGCAGGCATTGGACGTCTTGACCGAATATTCCCTGGTGTGGGTATGAATCGATATTCCATTGTAATAAGTCACTATAATGTTATCTATCAATGAACCACTGAACTTTTATCCAGTCTGAATATTTAATATTGAAGCTGATAGATGGTGCTACCAGTACAATGAATAAAGCATTAAATGAAAAAATGAGTAGCGAAAATATGTGTTGGATAAGAGTATACAAGTAGAAAAATGGCTGCCCGGCCTGTGTAGATCGCTGTGCTAAACAAACACCAGGAAATGGGTTAATGTAATAACTTGATTTATAAGATTTAAACTTAATATACAAACACTTGTGCAATAAAACATTTTCAAAGTAATTTTAGTGCATAATGAAATATAAATAACCATAATATATTTTCTCAAGCCTAAAACAACTAAAAAATAATAATCGGACTTGGATTCGTCTTCAAGAATATTTAATATATTTAATTTAACTTCAAATTGAAAACGTGGACTTTGCACATCCCTAGGATATATCACACACCTTTTCTCTTAAAAAGGTTTAATTTACCTTCACCATAAATGTACACACAGTCTTAGATTCAACCTAACTAAATCTAAAATAAATAAATCTCTTCCCCACATATGGTTAGAGTGTGCAAGATTTTATATCCACCCTCGGTGTTTTAACTATTTTCGAGCGTTTACCATCAAACCATACATAATTCCATGAGCGGCAAACTTCCGTCGCTTACCACCAAGGTCACTTCTATCTTCCCTCTTCTAAACCCTGGTTTTTAAAGGAAGCTCGCCCACGTTCAACTCTCAACATTTATTGAAAGTAATTAAAATTCGACATTCTAGAATTGTGTTTTATTTGATTTATTAATTATAAAATAAATTTAAAACATCAAAAGTTTCCAATAATATATTCTTATGGATTACTGTATAATTTATCTTTACATCACTAACTAAACGGACTAAAAATGTTAATACATTTGTAATATGTTTCTGCCATTATGGTGACATGAGTTTCCAGTTTTCAAATAACGGCCTCCTTAAGAAAACTCAGACTTTATACACCACAAAAATTAAATATTTAAATATAGGTTATTATTAATTATTATTTAGCACCGTGTCTTACTACCCGTTCAGGTTATACGCTTTAAGTACTAACTACGCTAATGGATTAGGAATAGGAAAGGTTGAATTAGAGGAAGTGAACCTGCATTTGCGTGGAGGGAGAGTGGAAAACCATTTAGGAAAAACCACCCCCAGTTCACCCGACCGAGATTTGAATCTCAATCTCCCCGTCCTCGGCAGTCGAGCTCAACACGACAAGCGCATTAGCCAACTACGCCACCGAGGCGGGTTTAAATATAGGCACACAAACTTAAGTATTTGATTTAAATCTAGCTATTATACATGATACACTAAGCTAGATGATTTGTAACTTTCTTCTAAGACAATTATTTACATTTTACAAGAGATTAAATATCAAAACAAAAGGGAAAATTAAGTAGATTTTAATTAATAATATAACATTAAAGCTATGACTAGTATCCATGTATAATATTTGGGTGGATCGCAGGTATAAAATACATGGAAAATGTCTTTCATGTTCCTATTATCTTCAATATAAATCTATTTGACACAATGTTTATATACAAGTTTTATTTTGTGGACTACTTTGATTCATCATCTTGGTACATTTTTTGCCACTATACAAATACAAAGATGTCAAATTATAAAGGAATTATTACTAAGTTATTTAGTATTGTGTAGCTTTTATACTCTTAAAATTTACATAATTAGACATGCTCTCAAAATTAATGTAATGAAAATAAATAATTTATTAGTTTCATTCCTGCTGTACCAAACNTTTCATTCCTGCTGTACCAAACCTTATCAATGGTCCATTAAACAACAATAATAGCCAAACATGAGGTATATTAGTTGTTGATGCAGTTTAAAATAAAATTCCATTTTTGTTATCGTAATTTTTTCTTATAGCCTTGCCAAATGATTGCACATTTTATTTTGATGTGAAGCTTTAAAGGGTTATTTATTTCAGTTGTTGTGGTTAGGCCTAAACAGAAAATATTTAAGAAAATATGTAAGCTATTAATGTTGGAATGTTGACATTTGAATCAATATTGTGTCAAAACATCTTAGTTTTGTATTGTTATAGGGTGTTAAAGAGTGTGTTTACACTATTATTTTCTAAAGAACCCAAAATGTCTACCAAGCAAAAAAAGTTAAAATAAAAGAGAAAAATAGAAGGTAAAAGAGGGTTTACAAATATGTTGTGAGAATTATATTAAGGAATAACCATGTTTTACTTTTAACATTGACTAAAGATAAATCTTTTCATAGGTTGGCATCTCCGTAGTTATTTTAATGCAATACTGATTATAAAACAAAACAGTTAAATATTTATTTCAAGTAGAAAAGCTCCTGATAAATATTTTCTTATATTCAGCTTGTATCTAATGTTTAGACAATATGGACAATTCTATATAATAAATCCAAGCCAAAGCAGTTATTTTAAGCAATGCACCAATTATTTTCTATGTCAAATGTTTTCTTTTTTTGTGCAAACATGTGCGCTTGTGCACTATGTAATAATGATTGTACTTCAGAGATGAAGGTTTTACTCAAACAATTTATGCACGTCAGGGTGACCTGGTGGTCTAGGGGTAAGGTGTCTGACTTCTGTGCTGGCAGCCAGGGTTCAATCCTCGGTCCCGGCACAGATCTGATTGCCAAACCGTTCCTTCACATCTGACAAGACGTGTATTAATCACAACTTGTGAATGTGTGGAATGCCAGGCCTCCACCGTGGTTCGGATCCCACGTTAAACTGTAGATCCTCCATTTCATCTCACAATCACCCTAGTATTACACATTAGCGTAAGTGTGTACAACCCGAACTGGTAGAAATACGCGGTGCTAATAATAATAAAAATAATAAAAAAATAAAAATAATAAAAATAATAATAAAAATAATAATAACAATAATAATAATAATAAAAATAATAAAAATAATAAAAATAATAAATATAATAATAATAATAATAATAAAAATAATAATAATAATAAATATTATAATAATAATAAATAATAATAATAATAATAATAATAATAATAATTTATGCAAGTCGTTAAGGTGTCCGTTCAATTTATTGAGGATTTTTATAATTTTATATTTGAATTTATTTGAATACCCTACTAATATTTGTAATCTAAACAAAGGAAAAATGGCGCCAAACAGCTATATTATATTAAACATTGAAAGGAGGATAGAAGGTCAAGGCCTACACACACACCAGAAAAGTGTAGTCCTCAAAGTTCACAACAAAACACATGTTTATGTGATTTTCTAGGTACACCAGTCCCTCTGCCACAGTCCAGTCTGTGCTTTACTCTCTTCTGCGGAAGAAGGGGATGATGATGTAACCCGAAAATTACATAATTAGCTTATGTGTTTGTTGTTTTATTTGTGAACTGTTGTAACATATGCAGCAGAAACAAGGACAGTGAATGTTAGAGGGACTAGGAAAGTGGAGGCCATGGGAATGAAGTTTGTGAGGAAAAACAAGATTAGAAATGAAGTTATTCGGGAAAGAGTAGGAGTGCAGGGAGTACATGGGATAGTAGAGGAAATGTATAATAAACAGTTTACATGAAGGGTTCAATAATTTGTAAAATTAAACTAATACATATATTTCAAAACAGTGAAATGCAAATGTCAGCCATGTTTAAAAAAAATATATAATATGTATTATTTAATGGTGGTGTTTATAAAGGCTCATCTATAACAGGTCGTGACTGCATGTTGGATACATAATCTCAATATTGTCTGCCATCTAATGTTCTATAGCTTGACACAATTTGGTATATTTGTTTTATTACCTTTCCTAATTACTATTGGTTGAAATTATGTCTTAAAACATTTTATTGTAGACAATCTTTCTTATTAAAAATTATGCCAACACATCTTATAGCTGTTCTTATGACAAAAGGTTATGGATTGTAGATGAACCATGATAATTATCAACACCAATTAACAAATGGCCAAACAATATTGACTTTTCAATAAATTTTAGTTAACTTCATTTTTATAGCTTCCATGAATTTCAAATGACATAATAGCTTAAGTCCCTTTCAAATATAACTACATCCATTTTCAATAATATAATATGTCTAATCGCTCGACTAAGTTTGAATAGGTAGCAGTCAACCAAGTTCTATTACTTTCATAACTTACACCACTTTCAATGGATGATTGTTGTCAAAGCACATCCAGGAAGTAAGTACAGTTGGATATTAACCCTTTGAGTGCCAGTGTCGCTCAGAGCAATCCGCAAAATATTTGATAAAATGGCCAGTGTCGTTCACAGTGATCTCATGTTTTCGAGCTCTTAGTTCAGTATTAAATCAACAGATAGGATAGAGTTTATTTCCACTACATTCTAATATGTTCAAGCTACTTTTATTTGTCTTTGCACTAGAGTTTCGATATAACGAACATGAAAATTATTTTATAACTTTTTACTTTATGAGTTTTATCTTTGGCCTTGTTTGTAGACATGGCAGTGATTCAAGACACAGAAATACTTGCAATATTTATTGATAGCCCAAGCGAGAGTGATCAATTTGTTAGTGATTATGAATTTTTAAATAATGAAACTGAACAGGAACTCTATTCTAGTGAAAGTGAAAGATTGGAACAAGTAGGAGTGGCAGCTGACATTGATAGCGTGAGTGTGAATACGAGTGATTCCTATTGGGATGAAATAAATCTTGAAGATCAGGATAATCCACCCCAACCTCTTCATATTTATACAGATGTACCAGGTTTAATTCCCCTCCCCCCTTTCCCTTTCTGATTCCAAGCTAATTATTTATTTTAGACTTTATTTTACTAAACCCTGTTAAAGTTGATGGTCGTTGAAACAGCTGCTATGCATAGCCCAATTTTAGTGTAAAATCTAAAGTTTTTTTTAAAAAAAGTTTGTCATTTACTCAGTTTTTTATGTTTTTTTTCAGTGATTTATTCTATTTCAAGCTATTCAAATTTTCAAAGCTTAAAAATTAATCTTAAATAAAACAGTTTTTTTTAAATATCTTGGCTAATGATTGTTTTATTATATTTAAAAATTAAATAATCGGAATGGAAAGCATGTTAGTTAGTTTATGTAAAAATTTGAGTGCAAAAAGTTAAGAGACCAATAAGTTGATAAAATTTAAACAAAATCCTGTACTTCCTAGCAAAATAGCTTGGCACTTTTAGCAGATTTTTTTTTGTTATTCCTCTTGGCACTCAAAGGGTTACAAGAAAGATTTAAATTTAAAAACAAAATTATTTTAGTTTCACCATACACCATTCATCATTCAGATCACATTTTTTACATAAAGATCACTTATCTGAGGATAAATTTTGGATGGGCAAATGTTTGTTTTAAAGAACTGTATTGATGACTGTAATTTGGCAGGCTGTTAGATTGTTTGAAACATGATTAATGTGATGTAGCTCTTTTCAAACTAAAGATAAACTCATAAAATTGTGTGTGCATTTTGTCCTTGAATGAAAGAAAGAAAGTTACTACATGTGTAAAAGTCAAATATTAACATGTGCGTGGTCGATATGTGCGAACGGTACTTACTTTCTGGATGCACCTCATATAAAATTATTGAACCAATGACATTTTCTCCATTTATAAACCATGTTTCTTTGCCTTAGGAGTATGAAAATATTGGTGTTACTGTTGTGGAAAATTACTCTTTCAGGGATCCTTCTTGACTAAAGTCTTGCAGTAACAATACTTACGGAGATGTTCGGCGGAATCCTCCACACAATGTGCACTCGAACCATAGCGGTTGATACGACTGATATCTGACACCTGGACACATTAAAAATAATAGAAATATCAAAAATTGATTTTTAAAATTCTCTTATATTAACAAAGCCTATTTACTGTAGTGACACGAAAATAGAAAGCACTTTTACTCTCAAAAACATTCTTAGTGAAATCCTAATGCGGCGTATAATCACAGATAATACTTAACAACTGTTGTAACTTTTAGGAATAGCTGTAGTTATATTAATATACATTGAAATAGTTGGTAGTTTCCACAACTTTCCGACTAAACAGAAGGCCCAAATAGAAGCAGAAAAATTAAACAATCAGAGTGAGTCGTTTGAGTGAAATCAGTTACGGTCGTCTGAGAACAGACAACTGTTACTAAGCGCCCCTCACCCGGTTGCGGAAACAGAGGTTCTCTTGTAACCTACTCACAAAATAATATTATACAGTTCAAAATGATTATACTCCTCTTCTCCAAGAACACAACTCTATTTACAAAATTATGAGGGTATTTCAAAGTATTGCAAAAATGTATATATAAAAAAATTAATCCGAAAGGATTATTAATAAGAGTCAAAGATATAGAGGCATTTATCATTAGTCATTACCAAAAATACACTTAATAAATTTCTCTTTCAAGAAGACAACACCCTCAATAAATAAATAAGAAAGGAAGAACTAGATTACTCGCAATGCTATTTTCAATATTAAGATAATACCTGCCATAATAGATAAATATAGATAGAGATTTACTAAAAGTAATATTATTTAACAAAATGAATTATTGGATCGTACTACAGAATAATTTTTCTATCTATCTTCTAGACCAAAAAGAATTTGTATAGCAATATTCAATTTTCAATACATATCAATCTTAGGCATAATTTCTATGTCCAATATAATAGTCTTTGAACAATCTCATAACATTAACCATAATCAAATTTAAATCCGATCTCCACTACAAGAGTATATTAAATTACAAAAAAGAAAACTACTAAGCCGAAAGAAGAGTTTTGAAAAAGTTACATATTTAAAATAATCTAAGCTGAAACGTTAAATTTTCCTTACATTTTAAATACGCACAGCCAAGCTTACGTACTTCTACCCAGAGTCAAATCCAAGAGTGCTGGTAATGGCGACCTACCGGCATTATATACACTTAAACACAGAGAAAAGCGAAGGCGAGGAACAAAATGGGAGGAACATAATTGGGTCACGAGGGAGGGGATACACATGACAACCATAGCTCTGAGAATTAACTCAAGTGTTCGAGAGCATTCTCCGAGGGACTAGAACTGGAATCACTGCACTTCTCAAACACTTTGTAATGTTCCGCTACGGCGACCTCTAGCGGTCACTGTCCGAACTTGGGTTGGATTGGCTTGAGTCGTGGTCTTGATCGGATGTGTTGTTGTTGTTGTTGTTGTTGTTGTTGTGGACTCATCGTCGTGAGATGCTAGGATGGTGAAATGGGGTAAGTAGGTCATCCCACCTCGTCTTCTTTCTTCTTGTTTTGTAGCAAATGCTACAACTGCTTCAAAAACTGTTTTGTAATATATGAACCTTAACTCTTATAATAAAAATGTATCTTAAAGCCAAAATGGCTTGTTGCAGTTTGTTGGTAAGTTGAATAAATTATTTTTTTACATCCATTAATGTTTCTCACCTGTGGCCTGGGTCAGTGTTTTTTTTATTAAAGCCCTATATTTTTTCATTACCGGATGTGTCAGTGTTCACATCAAACTTGAGGCTATTAACTTTACTCAATGGACTTAAGCCACAGTCACACTAGGCTAGTTTACGAGCCAATGCTTGCTGCCGGCTTATTGCTGATACTATCAGTCACTGGTAGTGACAATCTCCACTGGTTCACAAGGTTATTTTCAGTTTTTAGTGAGTCCTGTGATGCACTGTGTCCTTCTCGTTCCTTTTGATGTACACACTGAATGAGGCACTCTACAAGCACTCACACTTTTGACGTATATACGGTATATTTTGACCCCCAGATCACATTATTTCTGTCATCGCAAAACAATATGCACGATAAGCACAACCCAATGAGACAAAAACACAGTATCATTCACATAGAGTTCCAACTGCCTGTTGAATTCAACCAGCAACTAAAGGGTTCAGATTGGCTGGTGGTGCGCTAATAGCAATTATATTACTGGCTGATGGCTGCTAAAGTTTAACATGTGCTACTATGAAATTCGACAGTAAATCACTCACTGGCTGGTGAAAGCAATCCTAACTTTTAGTTCACACTGCAGTACTGGAGGTCTACTAACAGTGGCCAGCAACCAACAGTTGATAAACCAGCATAGGGTGACTGCAGCTTTAAGCTTATTTAAGGTTATTTTTAATATCTTAGGAACCAAACATGTTAGAGGTATTTTATGGGGGAAAAAAATGAAGCAGAGATGTGTATGTGTGTAAATCTTACACGACAAAAAACAGTTCATAATGGTCAAGCGGTGTTTGTTTTCACATCTTCAATATTTCTGGTTTGATTCTCAGCTGGAGATAAATAAAAAAAGGCCAAAGGAACATTAAGATAGTTTGACGTTACCTATGATTTCAGTAAGTAGTCCTGGATGATGATGATGATGATGATGATGATAATCATAATAATAATAATAATAATAACTGAGGTATGTTAAGTATGGATGGTCCCTTAAACTCTCGAAGCCTTAAGGATATTTGAGGATTCAATAAAATTTCAGATTCAAGACTCAAACGCATTAAAAAAATATTCTTTTTTTTTCAATTTTTCAAGTGAAATTTGTTTTAGAGCTTTAATACTGCTTATTAGTGTTTCAGAACCAAGTATAATTATAGGATGAACTTAAGCAGGCCCCACATCAGTAATTTAACACTTAACTGAGTGTATGAATGAGATGGTGAACAAATTATAAGAAAGAATGTTAGTATTTAGTTATTATTTGTATTTTATATTCTTCTATTAAATTTATATTTCCTCTTATGTTAATAATTTTTCCAAGATTCAGATTTGTAAAATAGTGAGTTTGACCCAACTCTAATGTTAAGTGAATGAAAAAAAGATTAAAAAAATGTTTTAAATGAACTTACCCTTATCGTAAAGGAGTTGTCACCAATGTCATGTCTTACAGACACCTCGAAAAGTCCTCCACCAGGAACAGTGGCCACTTTGAGTTGGTACACCGTCTGTGTGATGTCAGTGTGTGCTGTTAAGTCAGCCACAAACCCATCCAGGTCAGCGTTGCGTCTGAAATCGAGCAGTCCCTTGTTAGGGACTAGGCGTGCTGCCCATTGCACACGCTCCAAACGAAGACTAGAGCACAGCTTGCGGTACTCACTTGTGTACCTGAGTTAACAACAAGATCAATCAAAATCTTCAATGACATATCATGAATTTAACACATTTCCATACCACTAAAACTTCTTGGTTTTTCCCCTTTGACATAAGATGTAGCAGTTATAACTGTGAAACGTTTAAGTAGAGATTCTTGAGATTATTTTTGCATAAGATCTAAGTCAGCACAATTAGCCTAATTATAAGTAGATTTAATTGATTACATATATACATGTGAATTAAAAGAAGATTCTTCAACCATAGCTGTGAGTAAAACATTCTGTTTAATTTCGTATTCACATACTTGTTGAGAAAGTCTACGAATGCTCGAGCAGCTCTTCTCACAACGCTGTCTTCCAGACTGACTTCCTCCCAGTCTAGACAAGCACACCAGTGAGGCTCAATGTAAGCATCCGAACACGTGCGCTCTAAGGGAATCTAAGGATGAAAACATAATTTATATTATTTGTAGATATGGAATCCTTTTCTCCTCAAAGATATATGAGATTTGAATAGCTAAGAAAATAGTGAATTAAAAATATACCTATAGATTTTTAAAATCAAAATTAGAACTTGTTTTAGAGCACTAATTGTTAGGGACATGCAAAATTTGCATTTGAGATAAAGCAAATTTTTACACAAATTCTACTATTTTCACGCAAATAACACAGATTTAAGTTTTGTGCTGAATAAAGACAATTTATTTGTAATTTGGGCAAATACCATGACATTCAATGTAATTTTCTACATGGTAACACTGGGGATAACGCTAGGCCAGGGCTTTTGTTTGTACGGATAGTATCCCTTTTTGCCGATGTTAAACGTATAAAAGAGATCACAGGATATACAAGTATTTTCATTCACAACTTCTACTTTCACATATTTCAATACTTAAATTTCGATTTTCATAGATCGATCCTTTGTTTTCAGCTTTTAAAAGATTTCATGCTTGATCCAGGCAAGGACATTAGTATATATGGTGGTCATGTTTGACAAAATTATATCTTCTTTATTTCTATTCCCTTCTCCTTATTTGATAATTGTTTAGTCTTCTATGACAACATGTTTCGATGTTTTTATTGTTAGGTCTGAACATAAATTGATAATCCATTATTCCGATATTGCTATCAGTAAAACTGTAAGGTAATGACATAAAGACACCGAGTTTGAGAATACTAAAAGTGAAATATTTTGTGTGTATTTATATTTGATTTTTCTTCGAATATGTAAATGAATAGTTAAATACAAAATATGAAAAAAACAAAAAAAAACTGTATACAGAATTTTGGTGACATGGTGTTCGAGGGGTAAGGTGTCAGACTTCTGTGCTGGTGGCCGGGGTTCTATCCTCGGTTCCGGCACAGATTTATCCGATTGCCAAACCCTTCCTTCACCTCTGACAAGACATGTATTAATCACAACTTGTGAATGTGTGGAATGCCAGGCCTCCACCGTGGTTCGGATCCCACGTTAGGCTGTACGCCCTCCATTTCATCTCACAATCACCCTACATTACACATTATCAACATTAGCGAAGAGGTAGTAAGATGCGGTAATAACAACGGTAACAGTAACAATAATTATAACAGTAACCAGAACAGTAATAATAATAATAATAATAATAATAATAATGACTCATATTTAAGTAATTAATAACATTGCTTTCAGCTTATATCATCATCGCGTTTTGAGTAAAATATCACCACTTTTCCACTAAAAATAACCTCAATTTTTGCATGTCTCTACTAATAGTGTATATTGGTAAATATATTTTTATTTTAGATATTAAATATGGGTAGAGAGTATTTAATGAGAAGAGGACAACAGGAAGAGTTGTTCTATATATGTAAAAGAGACCTGCTATGGAGAATAGAAGTGTCCTTGACGTGTAAGGAAGTGTTGTACAGGGCGTACTTTGTACCCAAATTGTCACACATGCAGCAGAAACATGGACATATAATGTAAAAGAGATTATGAAAGTGGAGACCATGGGAATGAAATTAGTGAGGAGCATGTTATCAGGAGAAGAAACAAGATTAGGAATGAAGCTATTCGGGAAAGAGTGAGGGTACAGGGAGTACATGAGATAGTAGAGAATGCAAGACTGAGATGGTATGGGCATGTAATGAGGATGGAAAACGAGAAGATGCTGAAGACAATTTTGGAAATGAAGTATGTGGGAAAAAGACCACAGGGAGGCCAAAAAAGAGATGGGAGAAGCAGTTATTATTATTAGCATCGCGTCTTACTTCTTGTTTGGGTTTACACACTTACGCTAATGTGTAATGGTAGGGTGTGTAACATTCCTCGTCCCGTAACGACAGTTATCACTCTGTACAACAGGTAGCGTGACAAAAATATATTGTTGGCTTGAAAAACACGTTCTGACCTCAACAATATAATGCTTATGATGTAACAATATTCTTAGCAACACATATTTATACAGTGCTATTATTCCTATCAACACATATTCTTCTCCACACAAATTGTAACGTTCTTCTCCCGTAACGACCATTAACACTCTGTCCAGAAAAGTAAAAACAAACACTAATTATCAGACTTCAAACTCAGATTGTGCCTGGGAGCTGCTGAACTCTTACGGACACAAGTAAAACTACTTCTAGAAAACAAACATAAAAACAATATAATTTAAAAGTGAAGCATACCGCTCTCTTCCTCGCACCTACAGTGCAAGGTTTTTCCTTAATTCTTATTAGAGCCGTAAACTAACAAAACAAAATGTTCCTGACCGCAGCTGCCTTGCACGTGTTTAAAGTGCGACAACAACAGTATAGCTACAGACTAATGAAATTGACACAAATAACTTTACTTACTCCAGAAAGTAATGCAACAAAACAGGATCATTACAGGTGATTGTGAGATGAAATGGAGGACCCATAGTTTAATGTGGAATCCGAACCATAGTGGAGGCCTGGCATTCCACCCATTCACAAGTTGTGATTAATACACATCTTGTCAGAGGTGAAGGAAGGGTTTGGCAATCATATAAATCTGTGCCGAGAGCAGATCATCGCAAGTGTTAAAGTGAGAGGAAAAGAATGGAAGAAACTAAAGAAGAAATAGTGGCGGGAGAATAGAGGAGGATGGAGGCATTTTACTAAGCTGACCCTGCCACAGGCTGGGAACAGTTGATGATGATCCATCATCCATCACTGGTTATCAGTGGTTATTCAGTTTATTGCAAAGCTGAAACCTTTTGACTGCATGACCCTTGGCATAGGTGCGATAAATATCACCAATTACTATTCCAGTCAGAGACTTATGAAATTATTCCAATCAGATGCTAATGATTGGAACCAATGCAGATTTACTGATCGGTTTAGCTCTAGTTAATTGTCAACAATTTGTGGATAGATTTTAAATACTATGACCAAAATAAAAATTATAGTAGTGTTTTCTTACAAATCTTAATTTAATAGACAAGAGAATTTTGAATGTGAGCTAATTTGGTAATATTTTATTTTAACTGAGGTGACCTTACCTCTTTGAAGAGACTGATGGATCTGTTGCGAATATCACCTTTTCCTCCACCTTGGAAATGGAGGAGATCTCGTAGCGTCGGGTTTATGTCAAAAGGTGTAGTGAGTCTGTGAGCGTTGTTCTTGAACGTGCCAATCATATCAGGGTAGGCCCGCTCAAACCAAGGCGGGAACACAAACGCAAACATGGGCATGCGTTCTTCTTGTTTCCCTTGCTGAGTATTGCGGATATCCATGAAGCTGCCATTAATTCATCAAACAGTTTTATCAATAATCTTTTTTTATTCTATTTACACTTCCACTCACTCCTACTATTTTTGTAATGTAATACTGATTCAAACCTGTTTTAAATGTATAAAATGTCTAACTCAAATAGTTTTGAAATTTTTACTATGATGCATTACAACACTATTATTTCTACTTGCATAAGTATTCTTTATATTTAGGCTTTAAGGGAAGTGAAGGGAGGAATACGAAGGGGGAGTGGCGGGAGGGGAGTTAGCTAGAGCACTCACTCACACATTTGGCAATGTCTGAATGTAATGTGGAGCTGTGGCTATCAACTGAACAATACACTATGGTTCTTTATGTTGCAAGCCAAGAAAATGACAGACTTTACCCAACACACAATATCTCTAACGATTGTATGACACAGATGGGCATCTACGTTAACTTTAACACAGATTGCAATAATGCATAAATAATATAATTAATGACTCAAAAATAACATAGCTTTAATTTTCATTTAATGTTTTGAAAATGTGCATTTTTTTATTAAAAGTTAAATTTATATTTCAAGGGAGAGGCATACAAATATTCTAGTATCTGCCTTTTGGACATGTGACAGCAACAATTAATAAATTATATAAAGAAATCTGCTAAATCGAGTTTTTGGATTTGAGTCGATCTTGAGTGAGTTTTTCATTAAGATACAGTGTATTGAGCTGAGTCGAGTTTGGGTTGAATAAATATACACTTTTAAAACTTAATAATGCAAATAAAAATAAATATATGTTAAAATAATATTCTTTTAATGAAATAAGACGTATTAAAAAAGTTTTAAAATCTGAAATTGTTTATTTTCAAATAGTTAAAAAATTAAGTCATAGGATGTACCAACCGTGGTGTATAATTCCATGGTGTCAGTAGTGTGATTGCATTAGGTCTTAGAGGTCTGGGAACCCATTAAGGAAGAGAAAAGTGACATCTTAGACCATACCATCACCAAAGTCTTTTTCCCATATGAATATTTGTAATACATATAACATCTCAAAATGGAAACAGTTGAACTTAAATTGAATATTTCGTCTGTTAATATTTTTATCGATGAAGCTGTGTAATTGTCAAAGCCAAGATTTTTTTTGAAGCAAGTTAAAGCTAGTGTTTGTTTCAAAGTTAAGGCAAAGTTTTTATTGCACATCCTTATGTGTTTACAATATTTTGGTTTTATCTTAAGGAGTTATTTTTATAGTCTGGCACATTGTAAAGGTATGAAATCATTTTTCTAAACACTTTATATTATTTTTGAGAACCCATAGTGTTTGGGTTTTATTTTATTTTTATTTTTCATTTCAATCATTGTTGAAAATACATAAAATTCAGAAGGAATTTATAAAATATATTTGAATATACTTTTGTTTACCAATATCAAATGACCTTTTGGTATCCAAGTGTGAAATGGTTATGACTAAAGTTTTGTTTTTCATGATGTTTGATACTAAAACATTTATGATGCATAAACTAAAGTAGCTGTTTTTGTCAGTTTAGTTTCTCAACTAATTTTAGTAATTTACAAGTAAGTTAATTAATCAGTTTCACTAAGTAAATTAATTAATTAAATTCATATCCTACCTTAAACATTATAGTGGGATTCTGGCAGGAAGGACCTTTAAGAAAATACAAACTTCTGTAGCATTTGCTACAATTAAATACGAAACAAGACGAAGGGGAATGACCTACTTACCCCATTTTATCGTTCCAGCACCTCACGAATACAGTTCAGCAACATAACAAATACACATCCGAGCAAGACCAAGACGCGTAACGAGCTGATAGAACCCACCCAAGTTTGAGCGACGACCACTAGAGGTCAGGAGACGGTGGAACTTTCCAAAGAGTTTAAGAAAGGAAGTAATGCCAGTTCTAGTCTGTAGGAGAATATTCTAGAGCCTTGGAGTTTGTTCTAGAGCTTGATGTCATGCGTATTCCCCCCTTTTGTGATCCAAATATGTTCCCTCCACCTTATCCCTTGCCTTCCATATTTCTCTGGGTTTTCAAACGTATATAACGCCGGTATGGCAACATGACCGCCACTCTTGGACTTGACGTTGGATTGAGGAATTTGTAGCCTTGGCTACACAATTTAAAATGTAAGCAGAGTTTAACTTTCGGCTTAAATATTTTTTAAATGTAACCTTATCAAAATTTAACTATTTGGCCTATTATTTTCTTTTTTATTGTTATATTCATATATCAGAGATTGAAATTAAATATAATCATGGATAATTTTTTCAGGTGGTTCATAGACCGTTATATTGAAGTTAGAGATTATGACTAAGTTCGATACATATCGAATATCACTATTATAACCGGGAAACAGATATAAAGTTAAATGTGTAAATAGATTGGATAAATCTGTTTGTCTAATACTATTACGTTTTGTGAAGTTCATTCAATATTTTAGCTATTAGGGAAAAAATATTAATCTAATATTTAAAATAGCATTGCAAATAATCTTGTTCTTTCTTAAATGTTTATTTACTGTGGAAGTTGACTTCTTGAAAGGAAAATTAATTAAGGATATTTTCTTCTCGACAATGACCGATGATAAAAGCCTAGATTTCTTTCGGTCTTGTTTAGAATCCAACCAGGTTGAAACTTATATATATTTGATTTTTTTTTTAAATATTCTTAGTTATTTGTAAGTTGATCCATTATTACTATTATTATTATTATGAGCTTTAGTATAGTATGTTGGCCAATAGATGTCGTGAGAATTAATGAAAAAATTTAATTTGCTTGGTTTTTTTTAAAGTGTGCTTACTAATATTAAGAAAGATATATATTAACTTTGATAGGATCTTTTATATAAACCAATATACCAATATTTGATCTTCAAAATTTTGTCAATGTACGCATATCATAATTTTTCTTCATACACACACACACATATATATATTTAAATATATTACTTAAGTTCACATCTTAAGAGTACCTTTGGGATATATTTTTTGTGCTTTTTATTTATTATTGTTTATTTTAGGATTTAGTTATTTATTCTGGAAATACTATTAGGTTTATATGAAGAGGGCACGAGGACGACCATCAGATTATTACTTCCGCAAATAGATGAGTTGCGTGCACCGAGTTACAGTTGTTTGTTCTCGGATGATTGAAAAACAATGCACTCAAACGACTCACTCTGATTTTGTTAATGCTTTCTTTTTTTACAATTTGAGACTTCTGTTTTGTTGGATTGGTCAAGGAGGTCTCACTTCTTTTGAAGTGAAAATTGATAACATTAATTTATTATACTATATTATTAATGTTATTTTATAGGTATTGATAGTATTTATCTAAAGTGACGGCTGAAAAAAGATCTCATGACTTGAAAGGAGTTTTAGTAAATTTTTTAACTGTCAGATACAATCCTTTCAGCCAAAATCCTAAATATTGGTGATGGGACCCTCAAATCCTTGAACACTTAAATATATATATATATATATTCCAATTTTTTATATTAAATTTGTTTTAAAGCTCTAATAATGTTTTTGGTGGTTCAGAACCATTATAATTATAGGACTAGCTAAACAACCCGGTTCTAGGCCAGTAATTTAACACTTAAGTGAATGTATGAATGTTATAATGACTGAATTATAAGAAAGAAGGTTAATATTTAGTTACTATTTCTATTTTCTTCTATTATCATATATTTATATTTCCTCTGAATTTCATAATTTTTTTCCAAAATATTGGTTTTGATCCAACTCTAGTTTTAATTTATTGGTTTGTTAGTTTGTTATGACAGTGAGTTATATTGTTTTGAATAAAAAAGGACGGATATGTATCCAGTGATGTTTCTGATACAAACAGTGATTTAGGCTGAACTCACCGATGACCATGATCACTCATCATCACGAGCAATGTGTTGTTAAGATGACCCTCCTCCCTAAAAGTTGTCAGCCAATCCAACATGTCCTGATCCGTAGCTCCAATCTGGTTGTAAGAGTCATGGGACAGCTCCCCGTGGAATGCAAACATGAACTTGGGTTTGTCGCGGTACACACGGTACAGGTTGTGGATGTAGTCCATCATCACCTGAGGTAACAAATCTGCTGTGCCTCTACCCAAATGTCATTTAAAGGAATCTTATTTCTAAATGTACCTACATAAAAATAAGGGGTTGCGAGCTGAAATCTTTTCATTTAGAGTCCAGCATGAGCAATAAAGTTGCTGTGTATCAAGTATAGCGAGTTTAGATTAAATTTAATAAATGTAAAGTTGCTGTGTATCAAGTATAGCGAGTTTAGATTAAATTTAATAAATGTAAAGTTGCTGTGTATCAAATATAGTGAGTTTAGATTAAATTTAATAAATGTAAAGTTGCTGTGTATCAAGTATAGTGAGTTTAGATTAAATTTAATAAATGTAAAGTTGCTGTGTATCAAGTATAGCGAGTTTAGATTAAATTTAATAAATGTAAAGTTGCTGTGTATCAAGTATAGTGAGTTTAGATTAAATTTAATAAATGTATCTTTTAAGAGTGAAAGGAGAAGAACCAACCATTTTTGACCCCAACCCATACAATAGATATAAAACAATCACTTTATCACTTCTTGAATGGCTAATGCCACCTGAATTCAAACTAAAATGTTACCACCAAGCAGGTCTTAGGAATCGAATAAGTACTCTCAAAAGCTAGTTTGTTTCCACCCCCTGAAGAAGCATTTTGTGGCAGTGAAAGCTATTTTTTAAATGTGTTTGTTAATGTATTATTGTATTGTCTCAACCTGCTTCCTGTAGTATTACCCAAGTAAGCATGCAAGTTATTCCTCTTTAACACAAATTAAATGATACACAGTTGCAGTATGTCAACAATGACATCTATCATGTGCCACTTTTAACATAATGGATGCTGACGTGAAGCTAATAGTTTCATTGATATTTTGTTTGTTTCTACTTGAGCAAACGTTTTAATTTCATGAGGATAACCTATTTAGCTTTAAATATCCTTAGAAACATAGTCGTATGTCAAACATATATTGTGTTCAACTACCATTCAACTAGAACAGTTTTTAAAACTTGCTTGGAAACCTTAAGATTGAATTAACCGCATTTGCTATATTCAACCACAAATATGAAGCTCAAAACCTACAGTTAATTTCTGCTAGAACTTTGAATGAATGATAAATTACCCACCTTATGTCTTGGTACTGAGCCCATGCAGAACTTCTTGTGGCTGGTATACTCTGAGCTGGCAGCCATGTAATATGGACGCATGTAGTGGTCAGTGGGCTGAGTGTCAAAACCTTTCAATCGATATGTGAATGTTCCAATAGTGGGGCAATCTTCTAAGTATGCTGTTGCAGACAGACCAATGTTCACATAGGTATATACATGACCAATGTTCACATAGGTATATACATGACCAATGTTCACATAGGCATATACATGACCAATGTTCACATCATAGATATACATGACCAATGCTCACACAGGCTTATGCATGACCAATGGGCAACAAAGTTGACAGGGTGGCCACAAAATCTCAGGAATCCTGACTTTTTGCTGATCAAAAAATCAAAATTTCCTTGACTAAACCCTATATATATATATATATATACTAGATAGCTGTTGACCGCGGCTTTGCTCGCGTGGAAGTTGATTATATACAAATACGAAAATATACATATGTATTTACAGATTAATTTAAAATATTACGTTACGTTGATGACCATAACTTGACCTCAGATCAAAAATAATGCAAGTCCGATACAAACTTTCACCCCCTTTTTCATCCCTTATTAAATAAAATTTCCAAAATTCCTGAAACACGTATTTATTTATTTTACGTCAATAACCGAAATACAAAATTTTGTTTATGTAACTTTCAAAATGACGGACTTTCATACATATTATCATACATATTATCATTCCCTATTTTGACCCCTTTGGGGTGGAATTTTCTAAAATCCTTTCTTAGTGGGTGCCTACATAACAAAATGAATATACAGTCCGAATTTCATGCTTGTAGCCTTGATAGTTTGCGCTCGGCGTTGATGAATCAGTCAGTCAGTCAGTCGTCAGTCAGGACATGTTATTTTATAAGTATAGATAATTATTCATAACAAATTCAGTATTTTGATTTTCCTTACACACACACACACACACGCACACACACACACACACGTGTGTGTTAGTAAAATGAAAATACCAAATAATTATTTTTGAGATGCATTTTAAATTAAATAGATCTTGACTTTGATAAAAGCATTGTTTGAATAAAATACAATCAAGACATTTATTTTCTACAAATAACCAAATATATAATTTTAGCTGATAGATGACAAAAATTCCTGACTAGACTCGGTAATGTCCAAACCTTTTATTAAATTTCAATTCTGAACATCTGTAAAATTGTGCACCAACAGATTTTTAACTTTAGATAAGTTACATATTTGCCATTTGGTATTAGTTAACAAATGAATATATATTATCTATAAAACACTTTTTTTGGTAAATTGTTTTTAGGCACAAAACATGTCTGGTTTATTTAGAGCTCAAAATAATTAATATTTATCTTGACACAAAGGTATTAGCATCCTAATCTAGGGAAGAAGTGACAAGAGTAATAAAAAAATAAACATATTGTGTAACTGTCGCTACTACACACACCACAGCATGTGTGCTACACACCTGTAACATATCCCTTCTCCTGGTACTCCTTCCACAAGAACGGGTACACATTGACATAGCTAGCTTTGTCTCCCATCCTCTTCCTCGTCTCCGGCAGTTCCAACTCGGTTTTACCTGCACAACATTCAATCACACAAACATTCACTTGTATTTTTCGAACGCAGTTTGTCTTGTGTCAGTGCAGTTTTAAGCCCCAAACAATAATAATGCAGTAAGTCCTCAACTTACATTGAGTTGTGTGGTTGAATTTAATATTAAAAGAAAACTCTTTTAGAAATGACACAAGCACTAATATTTTAGAATGGAAATAGCATGTTTTGAAAATTAAAATAACTTGTTTTTTAGTAATGTAAAAAAATCAAGTAATATGTATTAAAATAAATTATAAGATTAATTTTAAGTGCTCACTTCAAGACCCCATATTAGTGGGTGCAAACCCAGCCGGGGCTGACAAATTTTTCTTGAGCGATAAAAAGCTGTAGTATAACTTCCTCCAGAGGGGAAATAAAGTCTTTGATCTCATGCTGATTGTGGTATGTCAAAGAACCCTTGAAGGTATCTGGAAATACCTTTGCCGGCAAAATTGGTAGGTACTTTCATTCTCCTTCATAGAAATTCTCGTGTGCTGATATAATCAGTCAGTTCGGAAAGTGTATGTTAAATATAACAATTAAATAAATAAAATATAGAATTTTAAATAAACTTATAATAGTAATGGAAAAATACCTTAATATTCAGTTTTTTATAATAAAATAAATTGATAAAACTAAAGAAAAAGGAAAAATAATGGAAGAGTCCAATGCACAAAGGTGACATCTTCTTCCTTTCTTCTGTCTTCTATAGTAGAAATAGTCACACGCACATTTTAACACAAATAGAATAATATTTCGGGATTGTTGCCTTTTAAACAGTTTAAGGTTCAGTTTGATAGAGTTTTAATACAGAAGATTAATGGATATGAAGTATGTAAGGAAGAGACCGCAAGGGAGACCAAGGAAGAGATGGGAGGAACAGATAGCAAGTGAGAGGAAGAGTGTGGAGGAGAGTGGAAGAGAGGTGGAGGAAAAATGGTGGGAGAAGAGTGGAAGAGAGTGCAGGAGGAAGAATGGTGGGAGGAGAGTGGAAGAGAGTGCAGGAGGAAGAATGGTGGAAGGACAGAGGTAGATGGAGGAATTTTACCAAACAGACCCGGCCACAAGATGGAAACAGTTCATGATGATGATGATGATGATGATGATTAGTGAAGATTTAGGTACACACAATCCTTCACTTCCCTTCCCATCCTTAGTGCAGCCATTTATCTGGTGCTGACCTTGACATTCACAGAGATAAAGACAAACATCTCCCTGATATTGGAAAGATTAACTAGAGAAATGTTTTTAAGATGTATAATCCTTTATGCTGAAATGTATCAGTCTTACCTTGATGTATTACAACTCGGCCCTATCTTATTAAAAATTATATTTTCCGCACAACCATCACAGACTTTGCCTTATTTTATAATAAAGGAAATTGATAAAACTAAAGAAAGAGGAAAAATAAACTACTAAGAATAAGAATAAATTTGATGAAGAAAGCCCACCTAGGGAACAATGCCGAAATATTATTATATTTGTGTTTAAAATGTGTGTGTGACTANAAGATGTGGGAAGAATCCAATGCACAAAGGTGACATCTTCTTCCTTTCTTCTGTCTTCTATAGTAGAAGTAGTCACACACACATTTTAAACACAAATATAATAATATTTCGGCATTGTTCCCTAGGTGGGCTTTCTTCATCAAATTTATTCTTATTCTTAGTAGTTTATTTTTCCTCTTTCTTTAGTTTTATCAATTTCCTTTATTATAAAGACTTTGCCTTATAATATGAGTGAAGAATGACTCTGGGTACGAGGTGACTCCTGGATAGCTCATTGGTAAGAGCATTGGCATACTAATCCAAAGGTCCCGGGTTCGATTCCAATGTCCAGGTGTCATTTTTCAATTCAATGAATACCTATCTAATAAGCTGTAACATAGTGTAACCAGACAAGGTAAGCTCGAGGCAAACAAAGAGTACCTATATTCTGCACAGTAGAAGTTAGTTACTAAAGTTACTAAAACAATTTTTATATATTCATACATCAAATCATGTTATCTGTAGCTTTCACTTTCGGTGGATATTATCAATACCTATAAAATAACATAAATATTACAATAAAATGTTATCAATGTTGACCACAAAGAAATATGTTTGAATTTTCTCTCTGTTCTTCCCACCAAAATAATTCTAGAGTTCAGCTGTTATTATTATTATTATTATTATTATTATTATTATTATTATTGTGGAGCATTTCTATTGTGTATGAGTAAACAGTGAAGACCTGATTTATTAGAAGCCATTTAAGAGCCAATCTGTGCTGACTGGATAAACAAATAAGGATGAGGTGACCCCCTTTGGAAGGGATAACTGTCCAAGTTTTGGGGCAGAGAGGGGAATCTGATCAAGTGCAATAGGAGATTAGTGGTTTGACAATCAAATAGTGGAACATGATTCGGGCCGCGGGTGAGGCCGCAAGCCTCGGGAATGTCGGGGAACAGGAGTTCGTCTTCCACGAGGGTCACAATGTAGGACGTCACAGGTCATAGGAAGAACAGTTCACATGGTCTTCACAGTTATCTCAACATCTTAGTTAGCGATCACAAATGGTATCACATCTTCTGTAGTGCAGCTAGAAATTAATATTTTGTAAGAGCATAATAATGTAAGGTTTGTTCTGGCAGGAAGTTAGCCCACGCTGACACATTTCCTTGGTAGTCAAAAGTATTGGGTTGCCTTCCTGTTGAGAACAGCCTCTAGCTCATATAGCTTCATCCTGTTGACGAGCGAATACTGGCGATGAATGGACCTTGGACTCGTGAGAACTGGGATCGACTGGTGATGTGTGTGAGAAGAACACACAGTGGTTGTTGGGTGGCAGCGGTGCTGTAAGGACAGTAGTTGGCTCGCTGAGAGATAAGGAACTAGTTAACATGTAGTCCAGTCGGTTCACACCGGCTTGAGAGTCGATCCCGAGTCCATAAGTAGTGTCACGGGTTCCGTTATCGTGAGTGTTCCCTCGTCGCGGGGAATTGTGTAATAACGATGTAGTAGCGTAGTAACTGTTTGGATAAATAAACAGCTCATTGGGATAAACTCGCTAGTCTCATTCCCCATATACCATCAATCCCAACCCCTACAGCTCGGGGTCCATCCTGCCCATGTAACACCCACTAGGGTGTCCCGGTAGTATAGTAGTTAGGGTTGGCTATCGGGGCACCCAAATAAAGGGGGAAGTTACAATTTACACTTTTATAATAAACACCATCAAAATACTTCCTATCTATGCCTGTTAAGGGTGAACAACCTCCCTTACCCTTACACATGTTATATCAGCCCTCCACATCTGTCTGCTACCCTCCACCCATTCAACTACCAATTCTATCAGTCATACTAGCCACATTAAAATAACTATATGTCTGCAGATTACCCTCTTTGCTGGTTTATTCCTCCCCTTATCCTTCTTTACCTCAAATAAACAATATCCAATCACATAAGGAGAATAGTAAAAATGGTTACCCATCCCCATATGTATACAATATAACATAAAAAGCAAAACATAGTTACACACAAAAGTGACCTGGTGATCTAGGGGTAAGGTGTCAGACTTCTGTGCTGAGGATCCAGGGTTCAATCCTCGGTCCCGGCACAGATTTATCTGATTGCCAAACCCTTCCTTCACCTCTGACAGTAGTAAGACGAGGAGAGAATAATAATGATAATAATCCACACAAAAGACTCAAAATTTCATAATCTATTTATCTTAAGTGCTCAAACTCTATTAAAGGCTCGGCTTGAAAATTTGAGAACAAGCAGATTCCTCAAATTTATGTTATTTAACTTAAAACATTTTCTTCAAATTTCATGGTATCATACACCAACTAAGCCGACCACTTACATTGGAAATATCATTTCAACACATAGGGTTACTTAGCAAGACGTACCTGTGAGTATCGGAATGAGCGCCTGAGGTGTACCGTCGCCAACTATATTGTAGCCATGTAGCTCGATGGCTTGGAGTGTGTCACGCATATAGTGGTAGGAGCGCGGCAGTTTGCGTATAAACATGTTGTGTGACAGGGAGTCAAACCCCCAAATGAGCACATTCAAGTGCAAGTTGTCTGATGAAACTTTGTCCCAACCGGTGCGGTCCAAAACGTCCTGGTCGTGGCGTACGCCTGCCATCACGTTGTGCCATCTACCACAAGAACTAAAGTTGAATGGGTGTTATGGTCGAGTTCACTTAAGTGCTAGATTTGAACTAAGGCCAAACACCAATAAGTGGTTCAAGAGAATTTGTGATGTTTGACAGAATACAGAGTTAACAGCGAATACCATAATTAATTTCATTTCACACGTTTTCACCTCCTCATTCCATTCCTGCAGCTTTTCCTGTACTTCCTCTTCCTTTTCCCCCATTCCATCAAGTCATTGGCAAACATTATTGCTTTCATTTTCTCCTCCCCAAGTTTCCCTGACTATTTATTCATCATCATTTCCATTACCAATTCAAATAGTAATAGTGAGAGGGCACTTCCCTGCAAGGATGTAGCTATCAGGAGTACGACGACAACACAGTTTTCCTCTGTATCCATGTGCTCCTTTCTTACCACAAAAAAGAAGTGACTGCTCATAAAAATATTTATAAATTAAGTTAAAGATTGTCACTAAAAGCAATATAATAAAAGGAAATATTTGTATAAGTCTTAATTAACGTTTGAGTCATTTAAAAGAGTAGTCAACCCCCTACAGACTTTCCCGAACAACATTCATTCCTTTTATCCTATGCGGCCACAACAAACGAGTGGTTTAGCCCTAGTTTGGTACATCCCTGACATAATTTTGAGGGTATATGATTGTGAGCGAGAACATATAAATTTGGTGGGATGAACTTTAATATTGTTCAGTGTTGTTGAAAGAGTACTCACACATCTCCTTGTGAGCTCTTGCAGTGCACCTTGACAAAATCACTCTCCTCTAGGTTGTACTCTGTGTGTGTCTGAGTGGTTATGCCATCATGTACTGCGTGGTCATTGCTGCGAATGATATCTACACAAATATAAGTTAGATTAACAAATATACTACATTTTCTGTGTTTGTGCTACCATGAACTTATTCCACTATAAATGATCCTTATAAACATACAACAAACATTAACTAATATAAACCCACTTTGGCGGCCTCATCGTCTAATGCGCTACTATCCTACTATACTAGACTGACAATGATGGGGAGATAGAGGTTCAAATCTTGGTCAGGTGCACCAAAAGTGGTTTAAAAAAAATAGTTTTCCACTCTCCTTCCACAAAAATGCGGACACAATGCCTCTTAATATAAACTTCCTAATCCCAAAAACCATTTTAGCATAATTAGTACATAAGCATACAACCCAAGTGGGTATTAAAATGAGGTGCTAAAATATATATGTATATATACAAAATATGCTCTTTGTGTTTATACTTCTTCAATGCTGCAGACAACACTCCATGTTCCCTTAACTGTTAAGACACACTTTGTTCACTTACCTGTTAAGGCACACTTTGTCCACCTATATATTAAGGCACACTATGACCCCACTTACCTGTTAAGGCACACCTTGTCCACCTATATATTAAGGCACACTATGACCCCACTTACCTGTGAAGGTACACTATGTCCACCTATATGTTAAGGCACACTATGACCCCACTTACTTGTGAAGGCACACTATGACCCCACTTACCTGTGAAGGTACACTTTGTCCACCTATATATTAAAGCACACTATGGCCCCACTTACTTGTGAAGGCACACTATGACCCCACTTACCTGTGAAGGCACACTATGTCCACCTATATGTTAAGGCACACTATGACCCCACTTACCTGTGAAGGCACACTTTGTCCACCTATATATTAAGGCGCACTATGACCACACTTACCTGTGAAGGCACACTGTCCACCTATATGTTAAGGCACACTATGACCCCACTTACCTGTGAAGGCACACTTTGTCCACCTATATATTAAGGCACACTATGACTCCACTTACCTGTGAAGGCACACTTTGTTCCACCTATATATTAAGGCACACTATGACCCCACTTACCTGTGAAGGCACACTTTGTCCACCTATATATTAAGGCACACTATGACCCCACTTACAAGTGAAGGCACACTTTGTCCACCTATATATTAAGGCACACTATGACCCCACTTACCTGTGAAGGCACACTATGTCCACCTATATGTTAAGGCACACTATGACCCCACTTACAAGTGAAGGCACACATTGTCCACCTATATATTAAGGCACACTATGACCCCACTTACCTGTGAAGGTACACTATGTCCACCTATATGTTAAGGCACACTATGACCCCACTTACCTGTGAAGGTACACTATGTCCACCCATATATTAAGGCACACTATGACCCCACTTACCTGTGAAGGCACACTATGTCCACCTATATATTAAGGCACACTATGACCCCACTTACCTGTGAAGGCACACTTTGTCCACCTATATATTAAGGCACACTATGACCCCTCTTACCTGTGAAGGCACACTTTGTCCACCTATATATTAAGGCACACTATGACCCCACCTACCTGTGAAGGCACACTATGACCCCACCTACCTGTGAAGGCACACTATGTCCACCTATCTGTTAAGGCACACGATGACCCCACCTACCTGTGAAGGCACACTCTATGTCCCCATGTCTAGAACGGGCCTGGTCGGTGATGTAGGCTGTACTTCCATTGATCTGCACCCAGTCTGCTTTTTCACCGCAGTCAATAGGTGGCACTGGCTTGATGAACTTCATGATGTCCCTGTTGTGCACCTCTAAATGAGGATGCCTGCAAGCTTGCCCCCCACCTCTAGAATACATAACTGTTTGTTATCACAGAAGTGTAGCTTAGATATCTCAATTTATAATAGAGTGCTACCTATTTACAGTACCTTGGGTTATATTCTAGGATCAATAATAAAAAGAGTGTGAATTGTGTTCCTCTTTTCATTGTACAAGCAGCGATGGCTCATGGGTTGCTGTTAGGTGACATAAAGCTTGGCAGGACTGTATTAGCAAACTGTTTGCTCCCCCCAATCCCCTTCCAAAGCCCCATCAAGCATGGCTTCGCCAGACAACAATCCATGAACCGACACTATGTGTAAAATATATCAGGTTTGTCTTTTTTTCCATAATATTGCTATATATGCATAGTTTTAATAGGAATCATCAAAACTTAATTGCTCTGTAGATGAATATTTAGTTGAAAATCAAGTGGTTCCTGAAGTAGTTACAATTGCAAGAAAGATTAAACCTGGTCATTAAACTTACACATACATTTGTAGATTTGTATTAAACCTGTGTCCAGATGTCGTTATTTCACATTTATAAATATGATACTTGTTATAATTATTTGTAAACTAAAAATAATTTCAATCTTCCAAGCTTCTCTAGTTATGTTAATTAATTGTACAAGCGTATGCTTTCTCCATTGCCTATATAAGATTATCAAAGTTGGATTGTTTCCGCTCATGTCCAATTCCTTGAGTCTTCATGAATATTTGAGATTCAAAAAAATATTAAATCAAATATTAAAAAAACTAAAAAGTTTCCAAATATTTAAATAAAGTTTTTATTCTTCTTTTCAATGGTTTAGCCCAATGCAAAGATAAGGTAGTGCCAGACAGAGAAAAACATATGAGTGGCTCAGCTTTTAAAGTCACTCGTTACACTTGACAAGATGTTACCCAAAGCTATATGGAAGACATATTAAATTGTTAAAATAAGGTCACATTTTAGAAACTTAAGTAATTAAAGCAACATTTAAAGTCCACGCCAATGTTTAATTAACGCCATTACTCTACTTATTTAAAAAAAATGTATGTTTGGTTGTATTCGCATTAACATATAACTGCTGTGTAGTGGAAGACGTAAGCTATGAAATAACCATATTCTTTCAAACGGAGCTATCGTTATATTCGCTTTACATTGGCTTAGCACAACATGATTATTAATAAAAGTTCGCAATATGATCCCAGACTATTAATCTATCCATTTAATCAATAAAGGTTAACTAATAATAAATGTGCTATAGCAAAAATTGTTAATAATAGGTAGTTAATTTGTTTATATAAACTTAAGAATTACCAATATCAAAACATGAATAATTGATGTGGATAAGTTAATCTCTTTACCTTGCAATATTTTCTAAGACTCAGCTTCAACCAATCTCTAATTTTTAACTAGCCTATAGACAAACATCAAAAGTGGTACAGATAGGTGATAGAATGAATCTAATTTACACTTAAGGTCTTTTTATTACTATACTAAGGAAAGCTTTGATGCTTGATGCAGATTAGATAAACATTTTCTTCTAAAAAATACCTACAAAAATATATTTGAATGAGGTTCAAGTCAGTTTTTGGATGTACATCGAGGAAACGCTTTAAAAACAATGCCAGCATTTGGAGGAATTAATTTAACTTACTTCTTGGATAGATTTAATATCATTATTAACTATGTATTATCTAGGTTGGATAGTATAGGTTTTTTGCACACATGCCAATATACACTCCTGTTTTTAAATCTTACTGGAAAAATACCATTTTCTGATGTTATTAATAATAATAATATTTAGCCCCGCGTCTTACTACCCGTTCGGGTTATACGCTTTAAGTACTAATTACGCTAATGGATTAGGAATTGGAGAGGTTTAATTAGAGGAAGTGAACCCGCATTTGCGTGGAGGGAGAGTGGAAAACCATTTAGGAAAAACCACTCCCAGTTCACCCGACCGAGATTCGAACCTCGATCTCCCGTCCTCAGCAGTCGAGCTTAACGTGACAAGCGTGTTAGCCAACTACGCCACCGAGGCGATTTTCTGATGTTATTAATAAAGGGTACAAGAGAAAAGTCTAATTTGAATTCAAACCAAGTTATTGATGCCATATGTTAGGCAATCATGAGCTCTTTCTAATACACTTTGGATTAAATAAATAAGTATTTGGGTCTTGATGTAGTTTGTGATATTAATTTTGAAATATTTTTTCTCTGAAAAATGTGTGTTATGTAACTTACCCCTTTTATTAAATGTGCTCTTATTCTATAGTGGAATTCGTCACATAACTTAAATTTACATGTTTTATATTGTAGTTTTGATTGCAAATAGGTTGGTGGTTCATAAAATATAATTAATATGTAAATAAATATGTTCCCCTTTATTCTAGTGCTAAGCTTCACTGCATAGTTTGTGCACATGTAACTGAGAGTAGGAGAATTTCCAGAAACTTACATTTTAAAATATGTAATTTATCATCCTCAAATTGGAGATAGTGAAAGATTAGTTGATAGCATGATTTTATGAAATTGCAAACTAAAGGATGCTCATAACATTTAAAATGCTTTATGGCCCGTCTACAACCAACATACCCGCTTATCGGACTCGCAACTACGCAATTGCAAATGCACTCGTAATTACACTTTTATTAAATTACAAAATAGACTGTCTACAATGAAAAGTCGTAAGATGTAATTTCAACCAATAGGAACAAACAGCAAAGATGACTATAAAAGTCAAATTCATATTAATGTTTTCAAATAAGAAATAAATATTTTAAAAACACATGATTTTAATTGAAAAACCTGTATTTATAACTATACATTTCCAAGCGTTGTTGTCATAGACTAAATAACTTCATATTATTTGATTTTAGTAGTCCATCCATATTGGTTTTTTATTGACTGAACGCAAGCCAACGCAACTACATAAATGTAAGAGATGAACAATGTTCATCTCCTCCCGACAAGCTGGTCCGACAGTTCCGACATACAATTGTGTTTGCGTAAGCTATTGTAGACAGAAAAAATTACGTTATTGTGTAGTTGCGAGTCCGACAAGCGGGTGCGTTTGGTTGTAGACGGGCCTTTAATACTTATATGTTGAGGTTATATGTAATAGAGCACTAGGCTAAATCATGGTTTGGATTAGAAGGGATAGCCAGCACACTTACCTAGGTGATACTGGAGTAGAAATTGTTTAGATATAACATTAAAAAAACACATAAACACATTTTTAAGGACAAGCTTTCACTGTCACAGACAGCTTCATCAGGTCAAGAGAGTAGACTGATGCTTTTAAGTCAACCTTACAGTTCAACCAAAAGCATCAGTCTACTCTCTTGACCTGATGAAGCTGTCTGTGACAGTAAAAGCTTGTTTGTGTGTTTTTTTAATGTTATATCTAAACAATTTCTACTCCAGTATCACCTAGGTAAGTGTGCTGGCTATCCCTCCTAATTTAAACCTTAATACTTATATGAAAAGAATTAATTTTCATAAATAGAGATCTAATTGAACAATTATTATTTTAAAGCTTGACCCCCACCACCATAATCCTTGAAACAAAACAAACTCAAACCTTAGCTCTTAAGAAGAGATGTAATTCGTGCATTTTGTGTTTGGACTAGATTGTAGAAAGGTGTAGATAGATAACCTCTGGATTGTGCATAACAATAACAAATTGGCATGGCAGCAATCAAGACACAAACATCACAAGAATTAATCAGCAGCATTCATTATACATAACTGAAAATTAGAGAAGTTTTTAAGTATGCATTCATTATACAACACTGAAAACAAGAGAGATGCTTAAGTCTGCATGCAATAAGAGATAATAGTTTACCAGTTATTTATTAGTTATAATAGAAAACTGCCTAATAGTTGATATAGAAAAAAAAATCGTCATCTGTACCAATCGGCACACTGACAAAGGTGCCGGTCTCCCCTCCACTTGCTCGGTTTACTGATGTCAGGTGTTTGAGGTTTATGTATTGAGTTTTTGTTTTAATTATGACTCTCCACTCTACCTTCACAACAATTCAGCTATGCTTACCCTAAATTCAGCGGGTGAAAGCCATAATATGATATATGTCAAGTTTTCTTGTTTTGCCATTTTTTTTATATATGTGTAGCTGCAGATTGTTTGCATCTCCTATAAAATCAAGTTAAACAAGCAGTCAAATGTTGATAAAGTGTTTAACTAGAATATTTAACTGTTATAACCTGATGTGTGACACATATCATTTGTTTTAGCACCGCGTCTTATTGCCTATCTGGGTTACATGCTTATGTACTAATTATGCTAGTGGTTTTATAATTAGGAAGGTTATATTTAAAGGAAGTGTATCCACATTCTCGTGGAGGCAGAGTGGAAATACATTTATGAAAAACCACCTGACAGATTCTAACCACGATATCACTTTCAGTGACAATAAATTATTATTATTATTAGCACTGCGTCTTACTACCCATTCGGGTTATACGCACTTACGCTAATGTGTAATGGTAGGGTGATTGTGAGATGAAATGAAGGACCTACAGTTTAACGTGGAATCCGAACCACGGTGGAGGCCTGGCATTCCCCACATTCACAAGATGTCTTGTCAGAGGTGAAGGAAGGGTTTGGTAATCAGATAAATCTGTGCCGGGACCGAGGATTGAACCCCGGCCGCCAGCACAGAAGTCTGACACCTTACCCCTAGACCACCAGGTCACCTCAGTGACAATAAAGTCTACTGCGAAAGTAGCATGTTAGACCATAAGGCCACAGAGGCGAGTCTTATATTATTTTGTACAACATATCATATTATTTTCTACAGATCATCTTATGGCTTTCACCCGCTGAATTTACTTTTCTCGCCCCCATCACATTAGTATGGATATGAAGATAACCCAGACAGGAAGTAAGACACACATCACAAAAAAAGAAAAAACCTTTTTTTATCATTATTACCTTTCCAAGTGTCTAACACAAGTGAGATTATTAACACTTAAAACACACTTAAAGTCAATAGCCTCTTGATATTTTAAAGAGATTAGTTTGCACTATTCTGAATATTTTAGGTACAGTCAATCCTCTTTTAGGAAGTTGCGTTGCACATTTTACACTCCTCCCTGATGAGTTTAGATAGGATGAAACCTAGGTCAGAGAATTGGGCAGTGACGATCGATTTTCTTTCAAAGGTACCCATGACTCCTTGTTTAATGGCAGCAATGTAGAATGTGAACTGTGTTTTTATTTTCATTGTAAAGGTCATGTGTTTGTCCCCCTTTCATGTGTTTATATCCATCTTTCCTACACCTTCCAAATATAATACAATTACCTCATGAAGCGAAAAGAGTTTTTTTCTTATAGATATATACGAGGTAACTAATGGTTGGACTTGTTTAAGGTATGTCTTTGTCAGATTGTGTTGTCGCCAAATATTTGGTTGGATTTATGTATACAACTTATCTTGCTGTCTTTAGTTTGTAGATGTAGTGTTTTTGTCATTGTAATACATTTATAAAATTACTACATTCAATGGAGCAGTTTACAAAGAAAATCTCGGACAAACACATTCATAAAATAAGTCATTTACGATTTAATACGAGTGAAATATGCTTGGTAGCTACATGACTATTTAGATAAAGGTTACATGCATTTATCCAACAAAGCATGCACTTGTTTTGACATGCAAAGCAAATATAGAAATAGTACCAATTTTTAATAAAAATCTATTAACGAAATAGATTAACTTTCATAAACATAATGTCAACTTGATTTCAAATATGTTGTAAAAGCTTGTTTTAGCACTTTACAACATCTTTGTTAAAGTAAAAAAATGGGTTGATAGTATGCCACAACAATTCCAATAACATGTTTTGAGGTTTATTTTAATTTTGGAAAATACATGCACCACTTAGTTGTGAAAAAATGGAAACCAACAGTGTGTAGTGGTCTGCACCAGTCTATATACTTTGCTCTGTGACTGTCCTTTTTTTTCTTGTAGCTTTTCCCCCTCGGTGCGTTCCTTGGTGAAACAGGACTTTACATGATTTGGCCTCATCAACTCTCAGCTTATTTAAGTCCTAATTGATTAAGAGGAAATTATGATAGGACGTACACGAGCTTCCTCCAAGTCTGCTGTTGCGATGGTTGCAGCATGCGGCTGATTTCCTTTCTGCGACAAATAACTCAAGTGTTTATAAACATTTCAGTAAATGTTAAAGTTTATTTCATGCACTCAATACATAGTCTACAAGTATAGTAAGAACAAGATGGGAATTTCAGTATTAATTAACTACAAAATTTAATATAATTACATTCATATATTCACTATACAATTATTAAGCTAATCTGCAGCTGACACTTTTGATAGTATCAAACAGTAAGACTAAAATAATAGGCCTGCTATATTTTTAGCACCATGTCTTATAATCCATTTGGGTTATATACTTATGGACTAAGGATGAGGACAGTTGAATTTTTTAGGGGAAGTGTTCCCATATTTGCCTGGAGAGAAAGTAGGAAACAATTTAGAAAAAAACCACCTTCAGTACATCCGACCAGGATAAAATCACAATAACCCCATCATTGGTAGTCTAGCCTATTGTCAGAGTAGCGCCTTAGACCATGCAGACACCGAAGCAAGTAATATAATACTATTAATATAGTAAAATGTTATCAACACTGGCCACAGAAAAATGTGTTGTTTTTTTCTAAAGGGTCCTTCCAACTGCGTTCCTACTATAAATACATTAAATGTATTTATAAAATGAACTCCAGGCTATTTGTGTAGTTTTATGACTTTTTACCACCTCAGAAACAAATTCATCTTTGTTAACATTCATCTGCAAAGCAGGTACCTAGCGCCTTTTTACCACCTCAGAAACAAATTCATCTTTGTTAACATTCATCTGCAAAGCAGGTACCTAGCGCCTTTTTACCACTTCAGAAAAATAACTACTTTTGCCAATATTTATTTGAAAAGCAGGTGATACTATACTTACAGACGAGCCTCTCTATCAATGTCATCCAGGTACCCCATTCCTCGCTGGGACCACACAATCTGTGCCGCTATATAAACCAGGCACAGCAGCAGTGAGCAGTGGATAAGCCGTCGAAAGTGGAACGGGAGAGTCATCATGTGCTGCAGGCTAACACACATACATAAATATTTGTGTTTGGCTTAATATACATTTTTTCATGCATTATGTAGGTATAGACAAGGGGCTGCAAACTAACATCCCACAGGCTGAAGAGAGCCCACAGGTTTGGCCTTCTCCCTGATTTAAAATACCTTATGAATCAGCTAAGAGTCAAAAATTAACATTTATTCAAAAACACATGTTTGTATTAATATTACGTGCATGCGCCAAAGTTAAGTAAAAGTAAAATTAATTCCATTAATGAAACTGTGGGGTTAAATCAGTTAATTAAAATCAAAAGTCTAATTGGGGTGTTGGAGGGGGGGTACATGATAACACTAATAGATTTTGATGGGTTACTTTCACTATTTTAACTTCTGTAAAGGGTGACCTGGTGGTCTAGAGTTAAGATGTCAGACTTCTGTGTTGGGGGCCGGGGTTCAATCTTCGGTTCCGGCATATATTTATCTGATTTCCAAACCCTTCCTTCACCTCTGACAAGTCGTGTATTAATCACATCTTGTGAATGTGGGGAATGACAGGCCTCCACCGTGTTTCGGATTCCATGTTAAGCTGTAGGTCCTCCATTTCATCTCACAATCACCCTACATATTAGCATAAGTAGATATAACCCGAGGGGGTAGTAAGGCGCAGTGCTAATAATAATAATAATTTTTGTGAAATCCTGAAATCTAGCTATAAAAATAAAATATTTGTAATTATTACCCATCCTCAAGGTCTTTATTGACTATATACACAACTTTTAGTTTAAGAAGTAAGCTACTAGAAATCAGTACTAGGACATTTTTTTTCATAAATTGAGAGTTATTGTGTTTTTGCCCCAAACCCCCTCAATTGAAGCTTTTCACAAGCAAGTTAAGGAGCTATACAATACTTACCCAATCATTGTTTTGCTTCTCACTCTGTTAAGTATGGTCAACAAAAATAAGTACAATGCTCTTAGATATTAATCCATTTGGGAAAAATAATTAAACAGCGTGTAAAAAAACATAGCAATGAAGTATATTTCTGAAGGTCACCGATATAGCCATGATGAAATTTAATTAATTAGGTGTGTTACAAACCTTAGATTGATACATTTACTTTAAATGTTGAAGTTGAAACTGAATATAATTTAGTTTAGTTTCATAAAAAAAAAATAGTAGTTGGATGGTTTAAGGTGAAGATTAGCATTACACTTTAGGTAAGTAACTTATAGGCAACTAAATTTAAATTTAGTGCAAAGAAAGTTTGATTAGACATTGACAGACCCTAAATATTATTTTTATATATAATTAATTATCTTGCATGGCTTATAAGTTGTTAATTGGAATGCTGACGATGCAAACGTAATTTCGAACGAGCTTGGTAATTATTTGTTTACAGCGCAAGTTTGCAAAATATATTTCTCACTAACATGACATAATCTATAAGGTACGAGATACAAACCTAAGTCCTCAATAAATTAAAAGTGATGACCTCCACAGAACTACCCCATAACCCATATCAGCAGCTGGGCGTCATTTGAAGGTATGACTGCAGACGACGGTCAAGAAAATGGACAAGATACTCCGAGGAGTCATGAAATACCGGCACACCGACAGAAAAACTATGGTAGCACAGTTCGAGAGGGTCAGAGACCATCCGGAGGTACACACAGATCCTAGATTTATTATTATTTATAGTACTAGATAGGATTATCGAGGCTTATATGTGTTAAAATGCGGAAAACTGCCATTCAATAAACATTTTGTTTAGTTAAAAGTGCGCATGAGCTGGAATCATTAAATATATAACAGCACAAACTTTGTTTTTGTGTGGTAGTATTCAATTTAGGAACTAATATCGTCAGATTAAGGTCTAAAAATCATTTTAAGTTTATATTATTATAGATATGATTTTTATTTGTAATTTAAACAATTACTGTATTATTTGTTTATCCGAAGATTACATAAGTGTTATTTGAAGGTGAATTTAACTGAGACCATCAAGATTGAAGTGCTATAGTTTTGAATGTAAATAAATAGGTACTATTAAATATGAACACTAACACATAACCTCAAATTGTTTCTAATTAACAGAGACATTTAGGAGACTGAACTTTCTATCAACATGGGACATTTTGGTAATTTGATCCTCCGAATTCCTCATTATCTATCTCACCTTCTGTGGATGATTTACCGTATTATTTCAATGGGTTAAAAAAAAAAGTTTTTGTTTTCATTCAATCGGTATGTTAACTATACTGTATTTGTATTCAGACCTACAATTAGGTAATCTATGATAAGATGAAATCATACATTTAAAGATTGTGTACGGACAAGGATTCAAACTCCTGACACATCCAATGATATAAAGTTCAAATAAATGTGTTTCAATTACAGTAAGATAATCCACTTTGGTGGGCGCATGATCTTTAAGTCATCACTCCCACAAGAGACTATATATCGCTGATGACGGGGAGATTTGGGTTTGAATCCCAGTCAGGTGTACTGAAGGTGGTTTTTTTTCACCAAGTATTTTTCCAATTTCCATGCAAATGCGGGTTTACTTCTCTAAATTCTACCTTCCTGATTTTTAACACATTGGCGTAAATTAATATTACAATGTGTATTACATAAACCAAGCCTGTAGCCAGTCATTAATTTCGGGGGTGGAGGGTGGGGGGGGCTTGGTGGACACATTGCCTAATTGCCGGAGGCTAGAAAAAAATTCTAAGTCATAAACTGTTATAGAAGCTATCTGAAGTTTTTTTTAGGGCAACATAACCCCCTAACTGCCAGAGGCTAGGATGAATTCTAGATATTAAACACCTCTAGAAGCTATTTCAAGTGTTTTTTTATGGCAACATAACCCCCTAATTGCCGGAGGCTAGAAACATTTCTAAATACTAAACATCTAGAAGCTCTAGAAGTGCTTTTTATGATAACACAGCCCCCTAATTTGTAATTGTACCTTAATTTTGAAATTGTTTGAACCATAAATAAAGCCATATATATTTTGTTCATAGAATTTCAAGGGGGGTGGGGGGTGTTGAACCCCCAAAACCCACCTGACTACGGCCTTGACATAAACGGGTAGTAAAATACAGTGGTAGGATATATGGTCAATTGGGGTGAATTCGGACAATTTAAGTGGGCTTATATTTCACTTTTTAATGTTGGTAGCAGTGTGAAAAATGGGTCTAGAGTCAGATTCTTTCAATAGTTTGTTTTCATGAGCTATCATTGACGTGATAATAACTGAATAAGTTACTTAACTAATAACTTATGTTTCATTGTATATTTTTAATTGCAAATCTTTAATAAAATAAAAGTAAAGAAACTGCTATTATATATAAAGTACTTTTGTTTGAAAGAACATCTCATTTTGTGTTGTGTAAAGTGACAAGCATAACACTATAACGGGAGAGTTTTAAATAAAAAGTGATGGTGAGAAATGACTTAGGAAAATGCAGCGAGCTTATAATTTAGAAAATTTAGGGAGCAAACCTAGTTACAACAATAGTACCTTTTGGTAAACTGGAACAAGCAATCAAGGATATAAAATCATGCAAACTATCTAAACTTTAAAGAATCTGAACTGTACCAGATCCCTCGATCAACTCTTGCGGGGTGGAGGGGGAAGTATTGTGCAATTAGCCATGCAAGTTACATTTACTTCAACAAGAAACTCTTCTAGCATATATATATATATATATTAATTAGCACCAAATCTTACTACCATTACGGGTTATATACCAATGATTTTTTTTTACGAGCGAGCAAGAAAGAGCCTATTAATTTTGCCGGGAAGGTAATTTCAAAACCTTCCACGGTTCTTTTATACATGCCACAATGGAAATGGGGCCGACTACTTTACTTCCCCTCTGAAGAAAGTTGTGTTACTGAATTTTGGTTCCCAAAAATAATCTATTGACCTCGGGTGGGTTTGAGTCTACCAACATTGGATCCTGAGGTGAGCACTTAAACCCCAAGACCCCTGAGGTCAACTGCGTATTTATAAATTCAATATCTCAAGCCCTAAATCTGTCAAACTGGTTTGTTCTTGCCTTTGTAACTGCTTCATACAAATAAGATTTGTTACATTTTTGGTCCAGCATTCTGCATGATGTAAAACATCAATCGAATATGTATCTGTTGGATCAATACACTCATTAAGTCTGACAAGCCATTAACTCAACTGAGTCCCTTAAATTAGAACCTCCTGCATCATAAGAAACATGATATATTTGATGTTGTGTGAATGGTTTTGAGGCAAATAGCACTTCTTCTGAGCATTCCATTTCTGGTTCATTTTCAAATGTAAAAAATCTTTTATTCACTGTTTGCATATTTTTTTTTAATGTATAGCAGCTTAGATGTCACCTAATCCCAAGCTGTCGTAAGTTTTCAACTGAACCCTCACTAATTAGACATTCTAAAATACGAACCTCTGCTCATGTTTCCATTCCAAATAACTAACTATTGTTTCTGACAGATTTTAAAAAGTTTCTTCACTACCATTTTCCACTAAAGTCTCTTTGTCTTCCTCTTCCTACAGAACACACATAAATCACCAACATTTTGTTCTCTTTCCCCTACATCTGTTCTTGCTACAGACTTCATTTTACTTCTGCTCCATTTTATTTAGCATTACCGGTAAATAAAGAAAAGTTAATATCACTTGAAATAACTTTTAGTGATGACCTTGAACCATTAAAAGATTAATTTACAGAAATGTAAAATTTAATTTAGGAAAGTCATAAAGAACTTGAACCAAGATAAAATTTTATGAAAAATAAAATTGTTATTAAAAATTATCATTTTCACCCATTTATAAATTTTATCCCTCCTCCTTCCCCCCCATTTGCGGATCCAAGAGGGCCACCATCACTTGGTAAGGAACAAAATGACGCCATTCCCAATATTCTATCACATAGTACATAATATTCACAGTACCAGGTACCTACTATTGGTATAGTATCCTTGTGCACAGACCAGTGGCGTAACTAGGGTGAGGCAGGCGCTAAATTTACTAGCAACAATAGAAGTTTCACTTTTTTAACCATACAAGTTTATTTTATTTTTATTATTTTTTAACCATTATTAAAATGAGTAGCCAGTTTGAGTATCATAATAATTAAGTTTAAAATTTAAAGAATCGTTTTCAAGGGATGTAATTTTTTTATTTGCCTTCAGCTCCGGTTACGCCTCTGGCACAAACTTGAGGTGGGAGTGTAGGGCAGTATTTTTGCAGTTTTTATATCAAAACTTTTCTTGGTCAGAAATAAAATATTTCTTCCAGTAGAAACGTAAGTTTCATTTTATTGACATGGATGTCTCAATAGTCCTTGAATAAATGTCAAGGATATTCTGAAGTTTAATTTAAAAAGTTTCTCATCTAATTCAGCTATGCTAATGATAGATATTCAACAACAACTGTTGATATTATCTATTATCATGTGAATAAAATTAAACTCTATGTTTTAACTGGAGCAATATTTGATTTATTTTGGCCAATAAAATGTTTTGCTATAAAACCCATAAAAATACTGCCCTTAACTCGAATTCCCTAAACTCCCACCTTAATTAGGTTACTAGAGCAGATAAAATGTACAACTCGTTTGAAATCTAAAGAAGGTTTTTTCCCATAATCTCAATATTTTTCTTAATGTGACTTTATATGTATATAATTAATGAGTTTATTTGATCATGTGACTTGTTAACTTTATCTTTGTTTTCCTCAACCATCAACACGTTAATCTTTAATTTTTATATTTTCAGCCAAAAGCAGTTTTCTTCACATGCATGGACAGTAGAATGATCCCGACAAGATTTACAGAGACCAATGTCGGAGACATGTTTGTTGGTGAGACATTATTTTAGTTATTTTAACCATCAGGACAAGATGAATATGGTACGTTGTTATGGTATTTTATTAATCATTTTATTATTAATCACTAAAATAAATGTTTCCTACTTCTACACACATAACATTTTGGGTTTTTATCTTGTATTTTTTCTCTTAATGTTCAAACCTCTAGGTAGCTCTCTCTATCTGCCTACTTTGTAAGGTAAATATTGTACATTACTTCTCATTCGTAATCATTGCATAGTCCACATTTTGTTAATTGTTTTATACTTGAAAAAATATTATAATCTACTTATTTATTCACACTAAATTCATAAAAATTTGTATTGCACAAATTTATATGTAATATTTAATTCGAAGCTGATAAATACAGTTACTTTCACAACATGCAATTAATTTACTTAACTTTTGTCTTATTACAGTGTTTTCCGGTTAATTGGGACACATTGGGCTAGGTCACTCTGGCCCAATTAAACAAAATTTTAATGTTACAAATATTTATTTAAAAATAGTGTAACTAAAGCGAAAAGCAAACAAAATGTACATTTGTAAAATGAATATACAATATGTGTCAAGTAAGGGTTACACATTACTTAAGAGTTCTTTCTTTGAAAATAATTATCAAGTGTACCCTGCCGTGTTTTCTTTATGGACTGCATGTGTACAAAGTCAGAGCAGGTACAGTAGCCCCATGGCTTCTTTGGTGCTGACTGACAGCTCACAGCTGACTCCTGACAGTCAACATTTAGGTATATACCTAAATTTTGACCATCAGAAGTGACAGCTGCTAAACACATGTTTTGGTAGATCATATGGTTCGGCGTAGAGATACATAATTTGGTCTGGTAACTTTTCAAAGCTTTTAGCTGTCAGCTGTGAGCTGTCAGTCAGCACCAAAGAAGCCATGAGGCTACTGTATCTAGTGCTGATAAAGGGCTGCCTTTGTTGCCTTCTTGCACGAAGTATCATCTCAATTCAGTGATATGTTTCCTGGTATCCTGGTTAGTCACTCGCTTAGGTGTTTCATTGTCATCATTTTCTTGTTCTTCTGTTGTCTCTGAGTGTTTTGCCGCAATTTCTTCAATAATTTTATCCTCACAATCTTCATTTTAATCATGGCATTGAAGGTTATCATCAATGCTTAAAAAATCTTCACAATTTTGGACATGTTGCAGTTCTAAAGACATTTCATTATCTGTACATATAACTATATCTGAAACACAATTAGTCATGAAACCACATTTAACAAAACATTTCAGAATTGTTTTGCTGCTTATTCTTCACCAGCTATCAGTGATAAATAGTACAGCTTTTAACAGTAAAATATTTGCACTAACTTCTATTGCTTTAGAAGTTGATGTTAGTAGATTTTTTTTCAATTGCTTCAAGGATGTTGTTAAATATTCCATTATCTGCTATTTTCACTTAAAAAACACTGCTCATTGTTAGGTGCTGTTTACAGGTTAACCCCCCTCCCCTTATTTCCCCTTACTATTCTCTGTGTGCCTACAGATTTCTCAGAATTTGCTACCCCCTACCCTCTTCCACATTCCTAAAGTCAACCCTTCTACACCTGGCGTGTGGTACTCTAAAAATAGTGTGTGTTTAAAACTAAGCTCGGTCACATCTTGGTGAAACTCTAATTTTCTTTCGCTTGAAGAATGATTTAGTGCTCGACTGTTTATAATATATTAATAGTGTTCAATCCAATCTCTGTGTGTTAGTTTATATTTAATATGTACTCATTAAATGCGAGTGTTTAGGGGAGCTCCTCTCACGAATTAATTACTAAGAAGACCATACTCGGAGTCAAGACCATTGCTCTCAAATTTTCCTGTGTATCCCGCCTCGGTTTTAGTGTTACTAAAACTGGTACTCCAGAACTAAATTACATATTAATATTATTTTCATTTTAATAAACAGATTGCTCACACATATGTGATTAACCAGCTTTCCATGTTAATACCTCTTTAAATTTTTTAAAACTCCTGCGTCCATTGTCTTAAATAGGGATGTGGTACTAGGGGGTAAAAATTTCAGTTCAATATTTTTTAAACCTTCTACATGAGGGTGTGCTGTACAGTTATCTAATATAAACTGAATTTTTCAGGACTTACGTTGCAATTCCACGTCCAAGTTCACTAGCCAATGCGTAAAAATATATGTGGTCATCCACGCCTTCTTATTTGCATAATATGAAACTGGTAAACTGCTTATTGTAAGACCATTGAAACAATGAGGTTTAACACTTTTATCAATAACCAAAAGTTTGAGTTTATCTCTTCCAGAAATTTTTTGAGCAGCACAACACAATTACATGATCCATTGCTTTCTTTGAACCAGACAGTGCTGTGTGTTTATAGCTCAGGGAACCATCCGGCGCAGCACAATAATACAGGCCTGTTTCATTGACGTTGTAAATGTCATCCACACTAAATTTCTTAAGCAACTCTGGTAGTTTTCCAGATTTCCATTGGTCAGTGCTCGTAGCATCAACAATCCTTCCTTCTCGCCGTGTGCTTTTTTGTAACTAATGTCATGTCGGCACTTCCATCGAGACAACCAACCATTGGTTGCTTTGAAATTTACATGACCTAGCGGGAATGCCAGGTCTCCACCGTGGTTCGGATTCCACGTTAAACTGTAGGTCCTTCATTTCATCTCACAATCACCATACCATTACACATTAGCGTAAGTGCGTATAACCCGAATGGGTAGTAAGACGCGGTGCTAATAATAATAATAATACATGACCTAGCTTTTTGGCCAACTCTTCTGATTTGATTTTTAGCTCACATGCACACCTCATTTAGTTACAATGAAAAATCATTGATTTAAAGCATCTTCAATGTCTGGATCTAATGCCTTGCCTCTTTTGTTTATGAGATGTTTTATTTAAACCCACGAGAAATGTCCACTCCTCTATAAGTATTATTGTTGCCTTAACAGTCGTGAAATTGTAGATTTCGGCACATTAATTATCTCTGCTAGCTGCCAATGATTGATGTTAGGAGGTTGACACCTTATCTTGTCAAGAATAGGATGATTTTTGATTTTTTCGGACTATGTCAGATATTTTATATGGTATCTTGACAGGATTGTTAAATGTACTGAAAAACTAACTCATTGTACTGTTTCTTACAGTTTTTAATTTATGTTAATCCACACAATGAACAACCAAACATGACACATAACTTAGTGTTCTTGTAAACAATTGTATGGTACCACAAGTATAATGTCAAACAGAATATGATTACCAAAACACAGAACAAACAACACAGCACTATTTCAACTCTACTAACTCAGCTACTGCTAGGCTACTGTTAGAAACATATTTTTATTTATATGGAGGATCTTTCTCATAAGCTCACAGCCAAAATTATCCATAAAACTCTATCCACATGATTCTGGTGTGATAAATTACCTTTGGAGCCACCTTCTCTCTCTCTCTCTCTCTCTTTCTATATCTATCTATATATATATATATATATATATATAAAACCTAAAGATATGACCTTACATGATAAATATCCATTTAAGTAATTTTTTTTTATAAACACCCTGTACACAGAATAGTAACTATATAAACACAATATCTATTTATAATTTTATCTAGCATTGTAGAATAAAATAACAAAGCAATTCACTCACTTCACTGGTCGAATGGGCTAAGACAGAGGTGCTAACACACAGCTCACTGGCTGGATGCATTCCACAAATGGATTTGTATTGTAAAGGTTTATACACTATAACGAACAATCATGACCAAGTCTTTAAAACCAGATGAGCTAGTGCTAACTCCTTAATTTAGGCCGAACTTCACTTTTTATTTTGCTGTAAACACAATGGTTACATCTCGTACACCATTACACAGCTCATTCCCTTCAATAGGTATGTGCAAAGCCCAGGATCTTTATTTGTCCGAAATCCTATAATATTAATGCTTATATCTGGTATATAAATGATGAAATTAAAGTATTTAGTCATATTGTTAAAATATTGTTTATTAAATTAATTAAAATAGGTTTTAAAGTTTTTTTAAAAATACAGACACTCTTCAGGGTATATATGCTGTTGACTTAACAATTACTTGCGTTGGGTTGGGTCTTCTAAAGATGGTTTTTTATAAATGGTTTCCCACTCTCCTCCCATGCAAATGCAGTTAGATTACCTCTAAAATGCTTCCTTCCTCATCTCTACCTCATTATAGTAATTAGCATAAATACTTATAACCTGAACCGGTATTAAGACATGGTGATATATGTAAATATAAAAATATACATGTCTTTTTTAAACCAACATGTATCTTCACATGATAGTCTGCTGTAGCTGAAGTGTAAATATATAAAAATGGCACCTGAAGTGGTATTTGAACCCTGGTAGTCCAGTTTTACACATGGACTGAGCTATCTCGGCTCTCTTTGTTAGTGTGAAATTCAACTATAGCTGGCTCATTAAGGTTCAAATCCCTGTCCCGGTTTCATTTTGCTATATCAAATCATCTGATTTAAGTGTACAGTATATTATTGAATAGAAGACAGTAAACCACAACTCGGGAAAACAAATTTGAGTCGGGATTGAACCCCAGCTGCTCTATTTGTGTAGTCAATTTTGTTGATACCATGGAACCTTGTTTATCCGGCCTAGTTGGGACCGATGTCATCTGGATTAACTAAAATCCTGATGATTCAAACATTATAGGAAAAATGTGTTCACACAATATACGTTACTACAACTCACCATTTATTTTCATAATAACAAATTACAAAACACTTGAAACATGTTACAACCACTGTTCACTCATAACTTAATGAGTAAGTTTTTGTTGTGCCAATTTTGAATGACGTTTATGAGTAGTGCAGTGATGCAGATGTTTCTCCCCCATAGTTAATGCGAAATTTCACTCCATATGAACCGGAAATCCGGATCCATGAGGGCCTAATAGAGGAGGTCCCACTATACTTTTCTGTATTAACAGTTATCAGAAACTATCTCTATAGACAACATAATTTACTCAATAACAACAGGGGATTATAGTCTTGAATACAAAATTATAGGTTTTGCTTATTGCTCTCAAATATCTTAAAACAATTCACATCTTGAGTAAAATAGAAACTAATGAACTATTATCAATTAATTAATATGGTAACAAAATATAAAATGGGAAAATCACTTGGAAATTGAAAAACAGGTAGTTAGTTAATAATCATAAGAACATTTAATAATTGGGGCTAAACATTTTTAAGTGCTTACATATTAATGTTAGCAATGAAAATTATTGTGAACTATCAAGATAAACTATATATATATATATATATATTTATATTTATATTGCACCGCGTCTTACTGCACTTATGTTACTGCACGCTTTAAGTACTAATTACGCTAATGGGTTAGGAATTGGGAAGGTTGAATTATAGGAAGTGAACCCGCATTTGCGTGGAGGTAGAGTGGAAAACCATTTAGGAAAAACCACCCCCAGTTCACTCGACCGAGATTCGAACCTCGATCTCCCCGTCCTCAGCAGTCAAGCTCAACACGACAAGCGCGTTAGCCAACTACGCCACCGAGGCGGGTAAGATAAACTAAATTTATTTGTGAACATAACTTATTTTGACTGTATTATTTCAATTGTCAAGGCTACATTCAATTTTCAAAGGAAGGGCTAGAAAATACAAACACATATTTTCCAGCCAAATTTGAAAGTATTTTGATATAATGTTAGTTAGTAATATTGACAGCATCAGATCACATAAACCGATGTATGATTATGTGAAAGTAAAGCTAGTAACTTTTCTAGATGATTATCTTCCTATCCAAATCAGGGTGTATGTAACATTTGCAGTACATACAAGGTATTGATCAACTTAAACTCTCTTTTATATGGTGGTTGTCCTTCTTTTCGAAAATTCAAAACTGTTTCTCCCCCATTCCTCATTGGTTAGTTAATAACAAAGGAGACACTTTTGTATGTTATAAATGGTACAGTGCTAGCTATAATAATAATGTTCCCAGAGCCAACAGATCAAAACAAATGAAGGGTGCTGAAATCCAACCACAAACTAGCGATTATTGTCTTTCCAGTTCGTAATGCCGGCAACTTGATCCCCCATTCCCAGCACTTTCAAGACGAAAAGACGACAACTGAGCCAGCTGCCATGGAACTCGGCTGTATTATCAATGACATCAAACACATAATCGTGTGCGGCCACTCGGACTGCAAGGTACTGTAGCTCAATTTACCATGACAAATCACTATCATTCATTTTGACTGTGATTGGTGTTTAAGATTATATCTTTTTGTCAGAAACCATTAATTGAAGACCGACTCTTACACTTAACAAATTTTGTTTTAAAATAAATATTTTTTTTCATTGTATTACAAAATCAAACCTCAAAAAACTGTGGTAGAAAGGTCTATAACCCATCCTAGTAGTAAGACATGGTGCAAAGAAAAAGGTAGAATTGTTTATATATCGATGAAATTATCAGAGAAGGTCCCCAACAATGTGTATTCTAGAAAATATGTTTTTTAATCAAATGGTTTCCTGACAAAAAAAAAGTAACGTAAAAAAAATCTAAACCTTATAACAATATTAAATGTGCATAGCCCAGTCTCTATTGAAGTACAAAAAAAATATTACAACTAGGCTTATCAAATGTAAACTTCTGCATTTAAAATTTGTACTACTATATACATATATATGTATATATAAAAAAAATATTTATTTCTATCCCTATCTATAAATAAGATTTGGACAACTGAAAACACAAAATTAATAAATTTCAATCTTCCACAACTGTACTGTTTTCACAATAACATGATTGATATATTTGATTAAAAATATAATCAAAGCATAACCTTGATAGAGTAATCCTTAAATTGTAAGTAGCTTTGAGCAAATTGTCCAAATTAGTTTTGATTTTTACTTTAATGTTGACAAAAAAGTTTGCTTCTGATTTTGATTTTAACAGCCTACTTAAATAATATGACACAAAAGTCCAAATAAATATCCAATCAATTTCTTGTTACCATGTATACACTTGCGTCTAATACCAACTTTCATTAATTGATTTACTATCTGTGATGGTTTACTAACTTCTTAGTCTGGATACTATAACTATGATTATTGATTATGTTACATTTATTTTAGTGTGATGCTGTTATTGAAACAATGCTATGGTCTGTTATTACTGTTGAAATATTGCTGTTATGGCTCTCAGGCCATGAATCTACTGCACGCTCTGCGGGATGAGGAGTTCTCGTCCCAAGAAAACCGCCGCAAGTCTCCTCTGCGGGCGTGGCTGTGTGCTCATGCAAGCTCCTCTCTTGAGAAATTTACACAACTGGAAGCATCTGGCTACCACACACCACTTATATTCCAGGCAGAGACCCCCATGAGAAAATTTGCAGCTTACATTGACCCTGACGACAAGTTTGCAATAACGGACAAACTCTCACAGGTTAGTTAAGGCTACCCTTATTGTATAGTAAACACCATGTTTTTAACTCTGGTGGATACGGGGATTGACGTTTAAACCATTAACTTTAGATTGAATTGTAAAATGACCCCTGTTTTAAAACTTATGCAATAACATTTTTTTTTATCAATAACCAGTATATTTGGGCATTATCATCTATTGTCAGTTAATTCCTTAGAAACAGGTGTCTCATATTTTCTATTTTTAATGTGAAATTTATTTTTAAATTAGATACATTATTCTTGAAAATATAAAGTTGGTCAAGCAAAGCTTTACATTACAAGTGATTTTTTAATGATGGTCTATAGAAGCATAGAGAAAGGATATAATAGGATAGTAATACTGATAGCAGTAACCCACACATTTTCTATAATGTTGACCAAATTTTACTTTTATTTTGGACTTTCAGTATGTAAACATGAATATGATGTTTTTATTTCTATGATATATAGTAAGGGTTGGGAACGTGTGGCTCCGGAGCCATATGCGGCTCCTGGCCAGAAAAATTGCTGCTTTTTTCATCAAATGTAGTTCCTTAAATACACAAAATGAGTTGTTATTTTATAATCATGTTTTCCAACCTATCCTTCAAGGTGACATTCGTAGCAATGACTCATTCATAGCTATTACTACTGTTACAGATTTGTGCATAACATTGGATTCAAATCCTTAGGATTATCCTAAATTAATATTAGAGATAATACATACATAAATTACACTATATACATCAGCTCCATCTTTATATTTATATTCCTAAAATAGACGACATATTGCACTATTTTGAATGTATGGTTTTATTATTTGTACATATTTAGCCAAATATAGTAATGTCATGGAACATAAAAAACAGCATCGAGGAACATTATTGGAAGAAGCCTAATAGGCAGAATTGACACCAAACAAATTTAAAAAATCAAGAAGCTCTGGGCTTAGAACTCATTCCTGAAATATTGCTTCTAAAACTCTGACATTAACTTATATCAATATTCATTTTTAAGATAAAACTCATATACAAACTAATTGAGTATTCAACAGTAATAAATACAAATATAATAATAACACCTAAATAAATATAATTAGGATAATAAACATTAAGTACCACAGTAGCAATGTTTGTCATTTTTAGTAAGATACATAAACAATATTTGTGTCATGGTTTTACTACATGATAAATAAATAATAAAATCAATATGAATATTTTAGAAAGCCACAATAAATATTAAATAAATTTAACACTTATAAGCATTTTCAAAAAGAAAGGTTTCTTTGTAATAATAAATGTTTGGTTGTTCAAAATTCGTTTGTACAATCTCGTTCCAATCTTTACACGCTTATCTGTAGCAAGTTAATATGTCACACACAAAAATCTAGAGCTCACAGTTAATAATTTTCAGAAACCAATTAAATTAATGAAGTCAATTAAAACTTTAAATGCTTAGTATTAATTTTATTTTCCGAATTTAAAACATTGTCAGAAACTACTATTCTGAGCGATAAATTGGTTTTCCATCAATTAATCCAATTAAACATTTCCCTTAAAACTTACTTTAGCAAACAAGATCAAAAGCCAATTTTAAGTTGGATCAATTTATAGTCTACATGAAGTTTAGTTAAAATAAGATTGATTATTTAGGTTAAAAAAAAACTAAGTATACCCATGTTAGATTAGCAAATATATGGTCTAAGAGTCTAATCAAGTAGTGTGACCAAAATGATATTAAAAGTGCTGTATTTACAATAAATAAGGTGCAGACATGATTTCACCTCATCAGGGAAAACAACATGAAAATTGTAGGTGGTAAACACAGGCTTCTTCACAACAGTCAGTAAATATAAAGAGGTAACATGTTATAATTATTCATAGGGGAAAACAACATGGTGTTTGCAGTTGGTAAAAACGAGCTTTTTTACAAAAGTTAAGAAAATAGCTGCATCGAGTGAATTAATTATGATGAAAATCTAGCACTAACCAGCATTATCATAGCACAAACAATGTGCGTTTGAAAAAAATCGATATCTTTATTATTTCTGGTACCGGGTGGCCAAGGAGATATCTTCTTAGCCACCTGTAAAAAATCATGAATTAGTGACTTAAATTTACAGCACTAATGCACAAAATATGGTTGTTTGAAAAAAATCGATATCCTGCTTATCTCTTGTGCCGGGTGGCCTAGGAGATATCTTCCTAGCCATCCACATGAAATCATGAATTAGTCCCTTAAATTTACAACACTAACGATTAAAATTGTGCACTAACCAGCACTAACTTAGCACAAACGATGGGCACTTTCAAAATCTGGGTGGCTAAAGGTCGGGTGTCCAGGGTGATACATATCAATAACTCTCCTCTCTGTTACTAATGACATGCGCTCTGATCCCCATTCCTTATTCCAAGCTGTCACTGGACAGACAGACAGAGAGATTGTTAATTTTCAGGGTTCATACAGTCCTTGAAAGACCTGGAATTTAATTTGTCTTTGTTCAAGGCCTGGAAAAGTTCTTCAATTGCTCAGAGCCTTGAAAAGTCCTGGAATTTCCATGTTTCCATATTCATTTTTGAAAGGGTTGTGAAGAATGTCTGTAAAGACAGCGATTTAAGATGCACTGGAACGTGAAATATCTAGTTTAGAGATAGTCGCACCCATGGGTTGTGATCTCTATAGGGGAAAGGGGATACATACAGTGTTAACTTCTTTTACAAACGCATTAACGTAACTGTTGATGAATTACAATGTTTTCTTTAATTTCTACATTTAAATATCTTAATTCATGGGCATTCGCCATTTTTTTATAAGTTGCTCTAAAACCGCCCGTCATTTATAATAATTCTTTTAATATTGCAGACTACCTATTAACACTTTAAGCACTTATAATTACAGTTTTGCACTAAAATGTTGGCTCATAGCTATTAGTTCATCTCCCATCCACCTTAACGATTAAATTTTTGTTCTAGCTATACTACAATATATACTGAATCTAGAATGATTACACAAACCAATACACCAAGGAGAGTGAATTAAGTGACAATAAAGTTAGATTACCATCTTTATAGTCCTATCTGTTTATTAAATTTACAGAAATGTTATTGTTTTCCATCTATTTAAAATTCTGTACGGTTAATAGTTCCTTTTTCTATTGACGTGCTTAGCTTTTGGTAGCACGACAAATAACAGTTTTAGTCCTTAAAAAGTCCTTAAATTTATATTTCATATGTCTGTAAGAACCCTGAATTTTGTTGTTGCTTTTGGGTGAGTAAGCTTCAGTAAGGAGAAGGGATTGGTGAGAGAATGAGAACTTGGAGTATTCCGGTGGAAAGGGGAGAGGGAGAGGGAGACAGTACCCAAAAGTTCTGTAAGAGTTCGCTAAAGGATAGTCAAGGTAAACAGCTACTGCCCGCAAAAGTGTGTTAAGCACGGTAATGATTCAAAGCTGTGGACAGCATGAGTTTGAAATGTAGGTATTAAAAAATAACCTTCCTCGTAGAGGCAAAAATCAAGTACCTAATGGCTTTGTACTGATTCACCATATGTTCAAAATACATTTAAAATTTTTAAATAGTAAGATCAAAAGAAAATAAATAATTTCAAAGGGCTATGTAAAAATGTAATTTTTAAATGTAATAATAAATATTAAATATTTTATAAAGTAATAAGTCGATCATAATGTAATCTTTACAATATCATCCATAGCAAATAATTATGACAATTACAAAATATCCTTTACTTGAATTAATAGTTTTTGAGATACTTATTAATCTAATTCCTTTAATTAAAATGTCACTTTGATCAAATTAAAAAAATAATGAATTAAAAAAGAAATTGAAAATATAACACAGCCAGAATCTGTTATTTGGAGCCAACAGTTCAATTTCTGTAAAAAGTTTCGAGACTTCAACACCCTTAACAGATACACATTTTTAACTAAATCACTAAGCCCTTTTTTTAAAATATTAAAATTTTTGAAAAACTACTTCATCAGTAAAGAATAAACTACGCTTACTTTGTGGGCTGGAGTCAAAATGAAAGAAATTTCCTGCGGTATTGCTTTAGAACGTCTAAATATCAAGTTTGAACAAAATCCGTTTAATCGTTGTTGATCTGTGTCCAGGGACACACAGACAGACATGGGGTCAGACAGATGTAAAATCCACTCTTTTTTTTTAGTTCAAACTCACACGAAATATAAAACATTCATTATAATCTTAAGGCCAAACATTTTCATGATGACACTACTACTTTCTTAATATGAGAAAGTGATACATACAACAATTCACAAAACATATGTGTATATTTGATGGTTAAATTAGAACACTTACTAAATATTTGTAGGGTTAAAAACTTTTTCTATTTATTATAGATAAATTGTCTCCAGCAGCTCCAAAACATTGCGAGTTATGGTTTCCTGAAGAAACGCTTGGAGAGGCATGATCTGCACATTCATGCCCTCTGGTTTGATATCTACACCGGCGACATCTATTTCTTCAGTAGACAGAGCAAGCGCTTTGTGGAGATTAATGAAAATACCATCAAACAACTGCTGCTAGAGGTCAAGACATACTATTCGTGATCATGGGTGATCAAGCAACTACAGGCTCAAATGCCTTTGGTGCGGCATCAAGTGATGGGACTAATTTTATTGGTTAACATCGAGCATCTGTGTTTTTACTATCAAGTCCGACACCTTAGTTCGGTCAGTAGTGTGTCTCTACTGAGATAAGGGTTCCCCGGATTTGATTCTTGACATGGCCAAAAAATTTATCGTTGGTGAAATGGGGGTAATGTGGATGTCCCCTTTCACAGTGCTAAATTAATGGCCGGGGAGTGGATGTTGTGTATGTTCTATATTTAAGTTAATTTATAAGTTGTGTCTGATATAATCAGTTGGTTCGGAAAGTTCATGTGGAATAGCGCAAATTTTTATTAGAGATGGGTCGAATCCACTATTTCTCAAATCCGAATCTATATTTTATTCTCGAATCCGAATCCTACAAATCGTTTTTTAATGATTTACAAATATACCTACATTACACAATATAGGCCGTCCGGCATTGACGCACGCGCTGCGGACGAGACGCACTTCGCATGGAGGGAAGAACACACAGATCAAGAACTACTGTCCCAGAACAGACTTGATGCATGGGCACGGGACATCGAACGACTAGAAATACAAGCCGAATACTTCGATAACCTTGAGGCGCTGGTGGCAAGCCTAGGGATCGAGACCGAAGAGGAGGAACACCCAACGGATCCTCCTACCACTCTACGGATTTAGGGACCAAGGGACTCTGCTCCAGTTGACGACCTAGACGACATAGAAAATGACCAACCCTCTCCAGTACCCGGACTATCCCGCGCGACGCTTTTAGAGCTCGGCATCGAGGGCGCACCGGCGGTATGCCTCGAGGCATGTACATACTCCTCACCAGCTGTCCAGCCCATCCAACCCATGGTCTGGAATAATAAGCGCAGGTTCGGGCACCTCGAAAATGGAGTGCACTTACCCAAACCCCCAGCCGCACCCAATATTTTCCGACGAACACGCAGCTCTCCGGGAATGACAGAGATCATAAAAGACTGGATTAGCTCCGGCCTGCTGGTACCGGACGACCAAGTGACTTCAGCGTTCAGTTTATTTCGCATCCCGAAAAGAGGCAACAAAATCCGAATCATCCAGGACATCTCACCATGGACCGACCACATTGAAACCCCTCACTTCTCCCTCGAAGACGCAGGTAGAGCATTGTCCCGAATACCGAAGGACAGCTACTTGTGGAAGACTGACATGCAATCGGGATTTTACCAGATTCCCCTGGACATATACTCTGGACGATGCCTTGGGGTGTACTACCTAGGCCACAAGTACAGAACCACGCGACTCCCCATGGGTCACGCCCTCTCTCCAGCCATTCTGCAGAGAACAGCAACAGAGGCCGTCCGGGCCGTGGAGGAGGTGGCGTCCAGAACCAAAGGCATCGTCTACCTGGACGACTTCCTCTTCTACGGCCCGGACGTGGGTGAACTGGAACACATCCCGGGCCTTCTACAGACTCTAGGCATCACACTAAACATCGACAAGTCATCCAAACGACCAACTAAGAAATTAATCTACCTGGGCTTCGAGATTGACACTTCTACCAGAACCCTGACCCTGACACCGGAAGCACAAGACCACGCAATAGGATTACTCCGAACCTTACCGAAGGCGGACAATCGATCAGTCCTTAGAATCGCAGGCTACATCATCGGCCGGGTATACAGGAGATGCCCGGATATGGCCCTGAAAGCCCTAGCACTGCCGCGATGGACAACCACGGATTGGAATCCTCCCTCAACGGCCCCTGCTATCGTCTTCACTGACGCAACACCTTGGAGCGTGGCAGTCGTCAACCCTACAGTACCAGCAGGATTCGTCCAACTGCTCAGACAAGTAACAGAGATCAACAAAGCGGAGACGGTTGCGGCGTTGCTGGGACTGCACTGGGAAGAAAGGGAACGCTCCCCTGAATATCTTCTCCTCGGAACAGATAGCACCTCCACGTTTTACGCAATTACGAAAGGGAAAGGCCTGGTGTTCAATACTCCGTATGTTCGACAATTACATTTTTTCGTAGCAAACCTCCTGCGGAAGAAAAAGTTCGAGGCGTTTTGGCTGCCATCAGAAAGCAATCCAGCGGACGAGCCATCACGCAGACTACTACACCAATTACTGCAAGAAGAAGCGGAAACAGCAGCAGTCTGGAACCCGGAAACTGTTCCTACATCAATTTGGGATCTATTGCATATTTAAGATTGTGCAATATATGTAATAATGTAAATAAAGGCTATGCCAAACTACTCCTGCCATCGGCGGCTGTCCCTCCCGGGACCGTCCTTCCTAACTATCCGCCCACCGTGGCGATATATAAGCAGGGGGGACCGGTTCTCGGGACTCAGTCGTCTGGTGGTGGGAGGAGCAATTAAGATTTATTTGAATCATGCCTTCAATTTTAATCAACCCCAACCTCCCCTTGCAAAATACAGGTTAAAATCCAGCCAAATTAAACAATCTAGACTATTGTTTAATTTGTTTTAAACAATTGCTTCGTACGGTGGAGGTAATCCCGCTTCGAGGTATACTCTGTTCACCGACTCCGCAGACGGGGGAGATTTAGCGATTCTTGTCATATCGGTTAAGACCTAATCTGACTGTTGTTGGGCTCCCTCCGCTGCTCCGACTGAAGTCCCGAGCGGTGGTCTCCCTCGCTTTTATACCCAGCTGAGGCGCTGGTACAAAAACGAGGAAGGTCCGCAGGACTCGCCGAAGAGCAAAGGGAGACCCGGGCTTCTTTAGGGGCCCATTACTTTATTGACATACATGGTATACAGGTTATTACACTATACAATATCAAAAAGGTTGTATATCTCGTCTTCGGTCTCGTTTATCTCTTGTCGCACTGCGTTCCTGTATTCTTCTCTTGAAGTGGCGTCTGCTGGGTTTAACTCGCTTGGGACCCAGAAGGTGTCGATGGTGATGTTCCGGGCTTGGTGGAGGACCCTAGCGTGTAGGGCCCGTAGTTCTTCCCGACTGAAGCACCAACCTCTCCCTGGTACTGCGTTATGCAGTACCGTGGTGTTGTCGGTGCCCAGTCGGATGTCGCGGCCCGGAAATTTCCTCTGGGTCCAGGCGATGGTGACTAGGGCGGCCGTGATTTCCGCCCTATTGATCTCTAGTGCTTCCCGGAGGTATCCCGTCCAGCAGGTTGGTGGTTGCATGGTGAATCCTGCGATGGTATGGGGGGTGGCGTCCGAGAACACGGTGACTGGGTCCCCGGTTGCTGGTGCCCAAGAGCAGGTGGTCCACGGCTGGTTTTGCAGCATCCTAAGCGCCCAGGCTGCCGATCCCCTGTGGATCTGTGCCGTCACGTAGGCTGGCCAGCGTAGGTTAAACGCCAGCCAGCTGACGTAGCCGGCGATCCTCTGTCGGTCTTTCATAGAGACGGCCCGGATCTGGTGGCAGAGTTGCTGGGCCTTTCTGGATGCTGCGGGTGTGATGGTGAGCCTTTGTTGTGTTGTGTCCGTGCTAAAACCCAGGTAGTCCAGTTCTTTGGTGGGCTCAAGCTGGGACTTGTTAGGGTTCAAGGTTAGACCCATTTCTTGTAGCATGTCGGGGATGTTCTTCAGCAGGTCCGGTTCTTGAGCGTGGAAAAGTATGTCATCCAAGTATACTATCCCCCGGACTCCGGGTTGCCAATCCTCGATGGCGCGGACTGCCTCCTCCATGGTCTTCTGGAGCTTGTAGGGGGCTAATGCATGTCCCATGGGCAGCCTGGTGAAACAATATTGTTTAAAAATAAAATCAATAAAAATTTGAGTGTCTTTTAGTTATTTTTAAAAGGTGGTGTTAGAATGAGTTAAGTTTATAAAAAAAAATGTGAAATAAAAAGATTAGGCCTAGTTATCCTTTGATCAACTTTAATTATCATTAAAGGATATTTTATTGTATTGAGATAGCAAAAATAAAAATACAAACAGATATTTTTATTAAACACTACAATAATATGGAAATAGTGACCTCAATAATGCCTAAGTATGTTTTATTATTATTTTATTATATATCCATTATCTATTTTCACGTAGAAAACAAATATATTCGATTCTTGCGATATATTGATTTCTGAGAATGCATTCTATTTAAAACACGAACATATTTTCGACTACAAAATGTTCATTCCCATTTTATAAGTCAGGACTATGTTTGAATATTTCCACAATTACTTCAATAACATATTTTAAAAAATAATAAAAACTAGGTTAAAATCAATTTAAAAATAAAAAATGGATTAGCAAGTCGTTATTTGATACTTAAAACTCGAGAGCACTTACTATGTGATCATATTACCTGAATCGATTTTAAACAATCAATCGATATACGATATGTAGGCCATTAGGGATAAATAAACAGTTTTATCGCTGTCTGAATGTTGACAGTATTTATTTTTCATGAAACCCAAACAAATGTCTAACTTAAGAATCGTATGCAATAAATTGGGGTTCTTTGCTTAGTTGTAGATAATTAAAACCAGTTGGGTAGTAAGAATTAACAGTATCTTTATTTTAATCATCCCTCGGGCGAGTAAACATAATATACGTCATGGCGACTGACTTTGTATCGTGTGCAATGGCGGCTGACTGTATCATCCGTAATGTGTTCTTATTTCTGTTAAAAAAAAAGCCATAATTTATTTGATTTATTTTGATTTTATTTGTAATTTTAGTTTTAATTTTCAGTTTTTGAAGAGTTTTAATGTCATTAAAATATTTACAAGATTGTTCGTGAGGTGAAAGTTTTAGAAGTGAGCATGTGCCGAAATGGTCGAGTCCAAGTTTCCCATGGAGTTGAGAGGGTAGGGTACTAGTCAGTAAATTTTCCACGCATAACAATTATTTTTTTAAAGAAGATTTTATTCATGTCTATCTGTTTTTGTCCGACAAAATAAATATTACGGATTAAGTTGTGCTTTTCAAGTAGGCCTAACTAAGTAATTTTTTAATTCAAAATATTATGCTTTGTTTATGAGGTGAAAGATTTGATCATCGAATCCAGTAAAACACCGAATCCTCGAATCTCTAATACTTGTCAGGATTTGGTGGATTTGAGGATTCGAAGATTCCAGTGGCCCATCTCTAATTTTTATGACTAAGTGCATCATTGCATATTATTTAATTTCAAACATAAAAGTAAAATCAGAGGAAACCTAAATACTTGCCTCAGGATATACCAAAATAAAACAACGCATCTTGTTTTTTCTCTCTTAGGATCTTTAATTTTTATTGGATCCAGCCTCATGGCACCTTTTTTAAAACACTTTGTTAAAATATAAGTTGTGTTAGAACAAACTGGAGTTTATTTATGTAACTTGTTATAAGACATTCCAAAATGTATTCATTTGTAATCACTTTATACATAAGCACACAAGTGCTAATACAAGCAACAAACATTAATAATGGAATTATGAATTGGGAGCAAGGAGTACGTTGATTGAATTTTTAACACTTGAGACAACATTCTAGATGTGAACAAATGATTTTATAAAAATGTGGCTATCTTAGAGCTATATGATCTTGAAAAAATATTTTTATCAATTATAATTCTACTTGAAATGGTAGATTTTATGATTATTTTTTTCTTCCAAGATTACTACAAAAATATAAGACAACCATGTTATCATTTGATCTAAAACAATATTTCTATCATTAGATGTTTTATAATAGCGGTTTTTAGGGAATTTGAACTGAAGTAAGTAGGATTTCACTCAAATATTAACATTATTCATTGCCACTAAACTTTTATTTAGAAATTTGTTAGTGTGCAATATTAATTTCCTTTACAAAACCATGTTTCATTTTCTGTTATTGAGTATTAATTTTTTTCGTGTTAAATAATATTTTACATCTTTTAAAGATAATTTGGATTTGAGTTTTATATAAGAGAATGTTAGATTACAGTTTGAGAAAATGGGTTTAAACATCTGATGTTTATAGACTACTAATTTTAATCCTAGTAATTCACATTCTAAATATGCTTCTATGAAGCTTTTATATAATTTATATTTTAAAGTGGCTGTATGAAATACCTGAATTTTAAACTATACATTTTTAGCATCATGACATTAACTTATAATTTACCTCTTTTTACATAACATTTTTTGTGTGTGCATGTGTTTAACTTTAACACCCAGCATGCATTAAAAAAATAGCTTGAAAAATCTTAAATTAAGTTGAATATTTTTACATACTGGCATATTAATAATATTATCTTCCAATTATATTTCATTGCAAAGGCTATTTTTACTATCTCACATAAAACTTAATGTCATCATCATCATCATCATCATCGTTTCCAATAGTCTGACACTTTAGTTCAGTCAGTAATGTGTTTTCTTAGATTGAGTTAAGGATCCCGTTTTCAATTCCTGACGTGGCCTAAAAATGTATCATTATTGAAATGTGGGTTTCCCCTTTCAAAGTGATTAATTAACAACATGAGTCTGGTTGTTGTATCTGTTCTAGATTTAAGTTGGTTTATGAGTCATATGGTGGTATAATCAGTTGGTTTAGAAAGTGCATTTTAAATACCTCAAATAAATAAATAGAAATAATCATTCAAAACATTGTACATTTTAGAATTTTTCATGTTTATACCTTTCTATTCATCAAGGAATGTAACTAACATTTATTAGTAGTGAAATTAGCTTTCATTTTTTCCATATTAAATGGATGAATCCACAGGTTTTTGGGTTTTCCATTACAGTTTTGAATTGTAAGGGAAAACCAATTAGATGTTAGGGGATTTCTCACTAGTGATTGTGCCTCATTCAATTTTTCTTAACATGCAGATATCACTAAATATCAAACTGTCACATGTAATTGTCATCAACTGTTTCCAGCCTGTGTCTGGGTCATTTTAATAAAATGCCCCCATTTCCCCCACCAATCTTCCTTTTTTAATTTCTTCCATTCTTCTCCTCTCTCTTGAACACTTTCTTAAATGTATGTAATTCCTTCCCTCTTCTCATGGGTTACCAGGAACTATATGCAATGTCATACTTATACCTCATCTATGATAGGAGTGTAGGTAAGTGACAGCTATCAAAAGCTAACATATTTACGTTCATGAATCCATTCACAAAATTATATCAACTGCAAAATCATATATTGATTTGTTGCCACATTTTGGCAGCCAAAGCTCTCACAACATACATTTTTTTAATCATGTTTTTTTAGACCATTTTGACATCTTCTAGCTGTCGACTACCACCACTCCTATGGTGAATGAAATCTACCTAGAAACTGCCTAATGTGGCACTGGCCTAAATTGGTAATGCAAACAAATTATTTTGTAGATAATTATATGAGTTTTTTTTATTTTTCTAACTTTGTTACTTAATAATTTTAAAAACTATTTATTGTATTTTGATATAATTCTGTTGATATATTTTTAATAGACCTATAATTCCTTTTTACTTATCAAGCTTGTGTTAATAAATGTGACAATGTCTCTATTGGAAATAATTATTAGTAGTACCCTTTCCTGTGCATTCTATTGTATACCTTTATTTTTTATGAATGGACACTTGAAGTACCTTTTAAAAACTCACACGTTTTTTGTTGTGAAAATTGGTAGGTTTTTACTATATTATTTTATAGTTGTTAACAATATTTATAAAAGCGACATTAATATATCACATGAATTGACATACGAAAATTTAAAAGTAGATCTAGTAACTTTTTATAGCTATCTGATTTATTTGTTAAAAAATTGAGGTTATACTAAAAAGTGAAGTTAGAAAGAGTTTGACCTTGAAGAATTATAAGATAAAACAATAGTATAATCCATAGATGTGGCACAAAGTATATTAAGGGGAGGGAGGGATTGAGAAAGTGAATTTCTTAACTCTAAACCTTTTTAAAAGAAATTAAATCCCAATTGTCAACACTGAGCACATCCCTCGAATAAAAGGGGGGCCAGAGTGTTCTCCCTCGGATAATAGGAGGGGCCAGAGAGTTCTACCCCGGATAATAGGAGGGGCTAAAGAGTTCTACCCCGGATAATAGGAGTGGCCAGAGAGTTCTACCCCGGATAATGGGAGGGCCAGAGAGTTCTCCCCCGGATAATAGGAGAGGCCAGAGAGTTTTACTCCGGATAATAGGGGGCTAAAGGAGTTCTCCCCCGG
>CABFVZ010003397.1:0-10470 GCA_902151445.1 Timema monikensis | reverse complement strand
GGGGGGGGGGGCAGAGAGTTCTCCTCTGGATAATAGGGGGCTAAAGAGTTCTCCCCTGGATAATAGGGGGCCAAAGAGTTCTCCCGCAGATAATCGGGGGGGGGGAGGGGCAGAGAGTTCTCCCCTGGATAATGGGAGGGCCAGAGAGTTCTCCCATGGATAATGGGAGGGGCCAGAGAGTTCTACCCCGGATAATAGGGGGCCAAAGAGTTCTCCCCGGATAATAGGGGGACCAAAGAGCTCTCCCCTGGATAAATTGTAGAATTGAAGGTGGTAATTCGGCCTAAAGTCGAGGTTTTATGTATTTTTATTTTAAAGTTGTTAGTGATGGATTTTTCCAGCTACAAGTGTTATTTGCTTTGACATTCACTATCCTTCCATTGTAGGAAAACTAACAAGTTTCAGCTCATAAAAACTCCAGGCTTTATTCAAAGATAAACTTAAAACATTACCCAAGCTACGAGTAGTAGCATTAAAACTAGTAGTGTTATTAGACAACTTGATTAACTAAGATTTCTATACAGAATATATCGCCTTTCAATGTTTGATGAGTTATGAAGTTGAGACCTTATCAAGGGTAAGGATCGACAGGAAATTTAAAATGTTTATGTACAAGTCTGCATTAAGGAACTTTGATTGTCGAAAGTACTGTAGTACATAGTAAATTATTCTAGAATTTCCCAGCTCTCCACAAAATTCCCAACTTCCCTCAAGCACAACACCCCTGATGTAATTTGTCAAGGTTTATTCTCTGTACATGACATGCCCAAGGGAAGGCAGGGGGGTTCCCGGAGACTAGAATTAAAATGCACCTTTTAACAACATTACTGAGCAAAATTGAATCGTAGATACTTGTCTGGGTATATATTAAGTAGGTAGCCATTTGTTCCTATCATTATTTGCTGCGCCTTTTTTCATGATTATAACCATGTATATTAAGTCCTTAACTAATAAATTATTTATAAAAATATTATGTATACCTTGATTTTAGTTGAAAGAACATTAGAGAAAATTCAAACTCACATCTTTGCGGCTAACCTTGATAACTCTTTACTCTAATTCTCGTGTTATTCTACAGGTTTTGATAATATCTATCAAAAGTGAAAGCTGCATATAATGACTTAATGTATGACTATAATAAGTTTGTTTTAGTAACTTTAATTGCTAACATTTACTGTTCTTCCTATCAAAATCATACCATACATTATTTGTTAAGAAACATTTATAATTTGTATATTATTTCACTGTTATTACAATAATTCAAAACTTGAGTTTATTCCTTCCTTGTAAATACCAAATTAGTACCCTTTTTTTTAATGCACATCCCTTTTGGAGAAAAGCTGTCTCTATTGAGTGGGTGCAACTAGTTAAGTCCCAACACTTCCCCTCACTCGTTAAAGCCGCAGATAAAGCCCAACAGCTTTACTCAACATGGTGTGTCTTGGGCTTGCCAAGCCCTTCGTAAAAAAAAATTACCCGCTTCTATGAATTCAAAAGGCTGGTATGCCACAACAACTTTATCATTCCGAACCTTCTTGCAAATAAAGTATTCTTGGGTTCATAATTATGTGCTTTGATCAAGTACTTATTATTGCATTCTTTGTCAAATTTTGGGCAGGCGTAGTCATTGAAGATGTGGATGGCTTGTTGAGAATATTCCGTGCCATTCAGCAAACACCTCAAATATGTTGCTTCCTTTGCCACTTCTGTTAAGCCCATGTACTCAGCTTCTTAAGTATATAGAGCAATGGTTCTTTGTTTTCTGAGTTCCCAGCTGATCAATCAACCTGCTTACTTATTTTTACCACTGAGCTGTCCAGGGTAATTTCTTCACTCGTACTTTAAGGTGGAGTGCTAGTGAGCGTGAGTTTAGGGCAGTATTTTTGCAGTTTTTATAGCACAAACATCTTTTGGCCAAAATAAATCAAATATTTCTTCTATAGAAACATAGAGTTTTGTTTTCTGCACATGATGATATCAACAGTTGTTGAATATATGTCATGAGCATAGCGGCATTTGGTGACAAACTTTTCTCTTTATCTAAAGAGTTTGTCACCAAATGATGCCATGCTCATTACAGATATTCAACAACTGTTGATATCATCATGTGCAGAAGACTAAACTCTATAATTCTATAGAAGAAATATTTGATTTATTTTGGCCAAAAGATGTTTGTGCTATAAAAACTGCAAAAAGTGAGGAAATTATCAGCTACACGTCCATCACAGACTCTGCCTTATAATATGAGTGAAGAATGACAACGGCCACAGGATGACTCCTGGATAGCTCATTGGTAATAGAATTGGCGTATTAAGCCAAAGGTGCAGTGTTCGATCCCCGTGTCCAGGTGACATTTTTCAATCTAAAGAATATGATTTTAAAACTGGTATTATTCAAGTCTTTCTATTTTATTTATTGTATAAATAATAAAAAAAACATAAATATAATTTAATATTATATAGAAAAAACTAGCTTGATAAAGATTGTGTCCTATACCCCAAGATATAATTTGTAAATGATTAATATATTACAAATTATTACCTTAAGCAGCAAGATATTTAAACAATTATTTTGCATAGGAAAAATGTTTCGTACTATTTAACTACTGCTGAAAGCCTTGCCAAATGCTCTTTACATGGTTTTGCTGCTCTTTAAATGTTTTAAATACTTCATATTTAACGCAGTCAGTTTGTTTTATTTTCCTTTACACATTCGTTTTTCAAATGGAGTGGGCAAGATAAAAACGTTCTTTAGGATGATTAAAAAAAACAATCCCGTAATGCACTACGCTACATTCTTGGAGCTTTCTCTTTCATGCGCGTTGTGTGTTGGCGTGCAATGCGATTGGTCTAGCCCGGTCACGTGCCACTCCCGGCATGCTCTGGTTCCCGCGTGCCAGACCGCGCGTGCGTACGAAATACACCGCCGTGAACATTCTTTTGTTTTTATACTAAAACCTACTAATCGAAACACGCAAGCCATTGAAGCTTTTATGGGTTAGTGTGCTACTTCCTATGCTAGAGAAAATTAGTGGACTTTATTATTCGGTTTTGATGTAAAGCCGAGTTTAAAAGAACGTAGCAAAAAAAACAACCTGACGAATAGTAGAGTTAAGATTGTGCAATGTTTATACTCTTGTTGGCTGATATTTTTTTGCAATTTTGTTTTTATTATTAAAATGACTTTAACACGTTTTTTGTTTTTTTGGTTCAATTTAATGGTTACAATCCTTTCCTACATTAATTTTAGTGATTAAAAAGAAACCATGCCACTTTTCAAAACAAATATATTGTACGCTCCTAACCGATGAATTGCGTGTAACAAAACTGGACGTAATTAGAAATTATTCACCAAGTTCTAAAATTGGCATGTGTTTTAACATTTTAAAATATTACTTATGCCAACAATAAAGAAATGTCAAAATTAAACTTTTGCTGATCAACAATTAATGATGATATTTAAAAAAAAAAGCTCAATCGAGTTTTTAATTTGATATTTGAGACTATGTAAACGAAATATTTGCTCCTTAAACTGTACGTCCTGTTTGTTTCACCGATGGTGGTGTAATACCAGGAGCTGTAGGTTAATTTAACGGTATTAACGGCAGTTTATCAAAAATTAACTCAATACGAAATTTGAAAACTGTTACCATAGATTAGTACAAAATATTATTATTTATTTCAAAGGCGTCACGCTCGCAATAAATTTAACTATCAATAACTGGAGATCGGAAGTTCAATTCCCCGTGCATTTAAGATGTTATTTACTAATAAATAGGTTGTCCACCCTTTCTTCGCGCAAATGGGGGTGTATTTCATTTAAATTCTACCTTTCTCACGCCTAGCCTATTGGCTTGAATACGGCAAATAACGCTTAAACGGATAGAATGACGATAAAATAATGTATCACTCTGACTTTAAAATTTCATGATTTTACAGAGATTATACAATTTCTCAGAAAAGAATATTTTCTTCATTTTCTATAAATTGAAATGTTGTTTGAAAAGCCTTTATAGAGACAACACAAATAAAAAATTATGAGTAGAATTTTATTTTCAATAATAAAACATATTGAAAATGTCTAGCTTTCGTTCAAATGGCCCTTATTTTGTAAGTGCATCCAGATTAAAACAATAAAATTATTACTTTGATATTTCTTCTTATCACAACATAAATCTTTAAGACACACTGTTATTGTATTTATTATTATTATTATTATTATTATTACTACTAACACCACGTCTTACTACCCGTTCGGGTTATGCACACTTACGCTAATGTGTAATGGTAGGGTAATTGTGAGATGAAATGGAGGACCTACAGCTTAACGTGGAATCCGAACCACGGTGGAGGCCTGGCATTCCACACATTCACAAGATGTCTTGCCAGAGGTGAAGGAAGGGTTTGGCCATCAGATAAATCTGTGCCGGGACCGAGGATTAAACCCCGGACCTGCAGCACAACGTCCGACACCTTACCCCTAGACCACCAGTTCTCCGGTGTTGTTATTTAAAAGTAGCAATATTGTTTAGACAAATCACACAAAAATTCTGCGTGGTTTCCATTACGAATTAAAAGATGGAGCCGGAGTGTCATTATCGTATCAGCTAAAGCCAAGAATTGGTCACGGAGTGATTTGTCACGCCCTGTAGAACTAGCTCAAGGTAGGGATAGGGTATAATGAGGTGGACTGGATACAATTAGCTCAGGATAGGGATAAGGTGTAATGAGGTTGACTGGATAGAACTAGGATAAGGTGTAATGAGGTGGACTGGATAGAACTAGCTCAAGATAGGGATAGGGTTAATGAGGTGGACTGGATACAATTAGCTCAGGATAGGGATAATGTGTAATGAGGTGGACTGGATAAAACTAACTCAAGATAGGGATAGGGTGTAATGAGGTGGACTGCATATAATTAGCTTAGAATAGGGATAGGGTATAACGAGATGGACTGGGTAGAACTAGCTCAAGATAGGGATAGGGTGTAATGAGGTGGACTAGATAGAACTAGCTCAAGATAGGGATAGGGTGTAATGAGGTGGACTGCATATAATTAGCTTAGAATAGGGATAGGGTATAACGAGATGGACTGGGTAGAACTAGCTCAAGATAGGGATAGGGTGTAATGAGGTGGACTAGATAGAACTAGCTCAAGATAGGGATAGGGTGTAATGAGGTGGACTGGATACAATTAGCTCAAGATAGGGATAGGGTGTAATGAGGTGGACTGGAAATAACTAGCTCAATATAGAGATAGGCTAACTCAAGATGGGGATAGGCTAGCTCAAGATGGGGATAGGCTAGCTCAAGATAGGGATAGGTGGCAATGAACTTTCGAGTTCCTAATACCACAGAGGAAGAAGTTGTATCATTAAACGGGGGGCCGATTATAGCGTGTATATTCGATCAACCAACCATCTATTGTGTGACAAATGTGATTACTAATTATTCTAAATAAATTATGTTAATCTAGAATAAGGTATTCATTGTACAAAGTTAGAATGTTTGTTAGCTGCACGAATAACTCCAAATGAGCAAAATTTGTACATTTATGTTTTAAATAATTCGTACCGGTAAGGGGAGGGGGGAGATTCAGCAATGTCGTTCCTGTCCTTTTTTCCCAGCCGGGGAAGCATTAATTTTAAAAAGGGGCAATGATAAAATTAGTAAAATATGCCCATCTTATATGTAAATTAAATGAAGCGTTTGTTTATTTGTCTGTGTTGAGCGTTGAGCGATATCTACCAGACGCAGAGGGCTGAAATTTTAATATTAGTAGCTCCTGTTCAGGAACATGTGCACTTGGAGGCCAGAATTACAAAATTTGGATTTGAATGTTTTAAATTAATTAAAAACTGAGTCCGAATAAATAGAATGTAGAGATCTTTTTCTTCTGTTTGTTTAAACTTTAAAGAAAATAAAAAGCTTTTATCAGATTAACCACGCAATGGGTACTTCTGATATTAATTTAGAAGTTTATCAAAGATGATTTTTATGTATCTTAATTAATGAGAAAATATTAACAGAACCCCCATCTTCACTACCCTCGGCCATCTCTCCGAGCATAGAGATCCTTTCTCCACACTTTGAACGCGCAGTTTAACCTTGGTTTCCATTTAAGTCCCCTTCAGACATAATTTTGTGATTAAAAAAAAAAAAAAAAAAAANAAAAAAAAAGTTGGTTTATTGAAACATAATTTTTATGTAAATGTAAAAGTAAAATACACGGGAAATCACACACACACACACAAATGCAACTTCCATCGAGAGATAAGTTTCAGTCAATAAAACTTATCTAAGCTACCGAGAGAAGCGTCAACCGGAAGACAGCCTAGAGTTAGAACAAACAACGCCGAAATAACCTCAACTCTAAACCGAACCTATCACAACTTGTAGCTGTAAATAAAGCAAGGCGAACGGCAGCCTTCAATTCTTTTTTTATAACTTTTTGGGAGGAAACAAGATGGCTGCCAAAATATTGAGACATGCAGGGTGAGCCATTGTTGGAGCTATTTATGGGAGTGGAGGCGTTGTAAATCTGCTAGGGACGATTCATCAGCCTCCATAGAGGAATAATACTCCGGACTATTTTTTCTCTATGCTATGTTTGTGGGTTAGATCCTGAGAGCTACGCAGCCGTAACCTTTTAGAATGAAGAAACAATAAATCAAGTCTTGACAAATGACAGTAGGAGAAAGAGATCGGTTCTAGGGAGTTCGACTGATGTATTTGTGAACTGGAGAGGGGGAAGAAAAAAACCAGGTCACTGTTACTCTTGACTGTTCGGTATTTATTTTCGCATTTACACTTATTTAAACAAATTCACTTTTTTATTTGTTCGTTTATTTGAGAAATCTAAGTTTAAATGGCAACCAGAAGTGATAAAAAATGGACATAGCTTGTTTGATGGATATTTCGGAAAATTTTGGAAAATTGACATTTGGGCATGGAAATCAAACCCGGGACTCTAACCTTAGTATGGCAGAGCAATGAGCTATCCAAGAGTCGTCCCGAGCCCACGGTCATTCTTTACTCATATTTTAAGGCAGACTCTTTTATGAACGAGAATATGATAGACGCGTAATTATCAAATATAATAGCTTTACTATTTAATCCGTAATGGTATCCGCATTTGTACGGTTGTCATTGTTGGCAGCAAAAAACCAACTACCGAGTCGAGGATGGCTGCGCTATCAGTTAGCTTATGATCTTAATTGCTCACTCATATGTAGCTGACGATTTTCACACGTCCATCACAGAATCTGCCTTAAAATATGAGCGAATAATGACCCTGAACACGGGATTATTCCTGGATAACTCAGTGGTTAGAGCATTGCTGTACTAAGCTAAAGGTCCCGGGCTCAATTCCTGTGTCCAGGTGTCATTTTTCAATTTAAGGAATATTATATTTAGGTTACTAATAGCTTGTCTATTTAATCCATTTGTTGACAGAGATTAGAGTGAATGCTCGTGGACTTAAAGATCGATTCCATTACTTTGTCATATGCTAACATTATTTAGTGGTATATTAGAAGCAACCATACAATGAGATACTTGAAACGTAACAACGTGGCTTTATCCGCGTCGTCTAAACATTCATGTAACGTCGCAAAGTGTGCTAATAGCTTTCACTACATAAATATTAATACGCTTACCTATCAGTGCGCGTGAATTATCCTTCGACCAATTAGAATAGAATCTACTTTGGTGGTCACATGTTCCAAGGCATCAACCTCGTGTTGGACTAGACTACCGATGACAAGGATATCGGGGTTCGAATCCTTGTTGAGTGTACTGAGGGTGGCTTTTCCTCAATGATTTTCCACTCTCCTTCCAAGCAAACGGGGTACACTTCCTCTCTATTCAAATTTAATCCTCCTTAACACACTTGCGTAATTAGTACATAAGCGTATACAACCTGAATGAGTAAGACGTGGTGATAAAAAAAAAGAATCAAATCAGTATCTATAAGGTCTTTAATGTCAAAAGAATTGTCATTGATGAATTGTAGCAGTTCCTCAGGTGGCACTTCATCCTCTGCATCCGAAGTATGACATCCAGTAGCTAGACCAGCGACCCGGAAGCAGTTCTGAATATTGCCCTTGACAGACGCCTCCATGTCTTGTCGGCAAAAGGTATAGCATACAGTGAAGAAACATGTATGTCTTTCCTGGCTGCTACCGCGGTATGAAGTCAAGGTGGGGTGCAATGGCTGTCTGCACTCAGCCTTTCGTTCCCTTCCCATTCCATAATTATTTCATTCTCTCTAGGTCCTACCAAAATAAGAACTCAAGTAGAGAAACAATTTCTTCAAGTCTAAAGTTCAAAGGTTGGTTTTCAAAGAATTACACTGTTAGAATGATATTTTTTTTCTTGAATGTTTTAGTTTTAGGTTCACTAAAACGAGGTTGATAATTCATAATAAACGAAAATTTTAGCACATATTATTATTATTATTATTATTATTAGCACCGCGTCTTACTACCCGTTCGGGTTATACGCACTTACGCTAATGTGTAATGGTAGGGTGATTGTGAGATGAAATGAAGGACCTACAGTTTAACGTGGAATCCGAACCACGGTGGCGACCTGGCATTCCCCACATTCCCAAGATGTCTTGTCAGAGGTGTAGGAAGGGTTTGGAAATCAGATAAATCTGTGCCGGGACCGAGGATCGAACCCCGGCCGTCAGCATAGAAGTCTGACACCTTACCCCTAGACCACCAGGTCACCCTTTTAGCACATATTGAAATGTATGTGGGTCGGAATAATTTAATTAGGTTAAGTTTTCTGGTCTGTTAGGATTCGAGCCCTGAATTCCGAGACCAGTATAGTATCTATATATCTATAATCATAAAAAATATGTTTATTTAAAATTGTTTATTTGAGTCAATTTCCGGTTTCTAAAATCGATCCGACCAAAGAGGATGTTTCATTTAGGGATGTTATAAATCTGTCTGTGCTCCATGGCGTGTCCATGGTTCGCTCAGTCATGCGCAGAAGAGAGTTGTAACGGGGTTTTAGAAGCAGTTGACTCCGAGTGTGGTCGAATAAACTGGCACAAAGGGATTCGTTGGGTAGCTGGAAGCTGGCGCAATCAACCGAGCAAGTGGACAGCTAGGGCAATACTGAGCGGTACAATCTCAATAAACACCAGTGGGGAAAAATTTACAAATGAACAATATAGGCAAATTTGGACTTCTTGACAAGTGTAGATGATGTACAGATGATGCCATTTACTATTTAAACCCATAGGAACATTTTTATACCGCCAAGGAATCTAACCTGACTATTAATTTAGTGCTGTTGAGGACATCATGGAAGGCCAAGATAGGATTTCCTATGTTAGTGAATTTACTTTTTACTTAACGAGTTTTAAAGATATAACTTTGAGACAAAAAAACATACATTTATAAATAATTCTAAAAATAGTCCTACGGTGTCACAAAATTATTATTTTTATCTTTAAGTAATTTTTTTTGTAAAAATATTTTTTATTAATCATCTAAAACTCAGGCTATTTGGTTTAGTCACGAAAATGTCCGGTAGGAATCTTCCTGCGAGAATGTAGATTTAAATAGGCCTTTGCACTTGGCAGCGAATGTATATCTAGAATGGAAACAAGAAAAAGGTAGAATTAAAAAGCAAGTCACTGTTTTCAAGGAGCAAATATTAAAGTGATTGTGTATACTCGTGAGAGGAAGAGGGGAAGGGTTATCAGCACATATACAAGAGCCCTCTAAGGGTAAACTACTAATTTTTTTCCTTCTCTTTCTATTTTGTACATTGGTCTGCTTATGTGTATCAAGTTAAAGTGCAACCCGCTTCAACAGCTATAGTTGTCACCGATCCTCACACTCCAACAATATAATTATATTAAACTTTTTAATTCAAGTAAAATAATCTTTAAAACTGTAAACGGGAAAAGGAAAAGAGCGCCAATATTATTTCTGGTTAGTGTAACGTTTACCTCCACTCCTTTTAACACCAACAATCCCTCGCTTGTACCAGAAACCTTTCAGGTGACAGCGATATTTACGACAGATGAATGGAGCTCCCAGGTAAAACTTTTGTTAGGGGCAATCGCAAAGGGAACATCCAACAAGAAGATCTTTTTTATTTACCTTTTCGCGAAAAGATAGGTCATTGACTCTTGGAATACTATTTCCTTGCCGTGTTGTCGTGGCGAATCAGGGCATTTATAACATCCATTCTTGTCTGTTGACTGTTGAGGTTTACCTGTTTGAAAGCTGTAAATCTGATGACGATGACTTCCCCTAAGAATGGACAGGTATTTTCATAAAGATGCTCTTGGGGTACAAGTTAACATTAGATAAGGTGAATACCAACATTCAAGTACTTCTGGCTCCAATAGATCTATTAATAATAATATAATATTTAGCACCGCGTCTTACTACCCGTTCGGGTTATACGCTTTAAGTACTAATTACGCTAATGGATTAGGAAT
>CABFVZ010003396.1:38219-76296 GCA_902151445.1 Timema monikensis | reverse complement strand
GAACAATCCGGAACAAACGAAGAACAAACGATTGCAATAATAAAAAATTGAATTTTTAAAAGTGGGGGGGCCAACTTCACGGACGTTACTTTTGTCCATCCTTCCCTTATAATTTTATTTATTAGACTTCACTCCTTTTGACGCAACTCTGGTGGTAGTAAAATTTTATGTCCCCTATTTGGGATGCAACTCGGTACAGCTCTTCCCTTCAAGTAAAACGAATTATCGTTATTTTTATAATAGGTCTATTAGTGGGAGAACATACGCGATTGGGCCTCTTTTATTTTACAGGCATCTAAAATTAGTCCAATGTGTAAAAGACAGAAGGAGTATACATTTTGCTAGCTTTGTCCTATATCCATCAACGTAGTATGGTTAAAAATGCCGTCCAATCAAGGGGACACTGGTTCGATTCGTATAATTGTTCATCCCGCTAATAAACTAGAGTACAATTTAGATATGAAATAACTTTTTTTTGTGTTAAAAAGGTTATTCAACCAGTTTACGTGTAAGCGCCAAGCCGCGTGATATTTGACGTAATCTCTCAGCTTAAGTTAGTTTGTGAGCCGTGTGCTAATATAATGTGTTTACAAATTGCGCACATTTTGCCATGTATTTGAAATAGTATTTTAAACGTTTAACTTTTTTTTCTGTATCATGTCTTACTACCCGTTTGAAGTATCAGCATTTAGTCACACTAACAGGTAAGGGATGAGGAAGGTGAAAACCAGAGGAAATCTACCCAAATGGTAGTGGAGGGAGAGAGGGAAAACATCCAGGAAAAATCCTCCGCCACACCCCTGGGAGATACGAACTCTTGACTTCTAACTCACCAGTAAACCAAACTAGATGAACTTGAGGTTTAGTGCGTGGGTTTGTGTGGTGGGAAATTCATCGGGCGATTGAGCTTGTGAACACAAAACGGTTTAAATATTGTCTTATTACCCGTTCGGGTTGTACAGATATGTATTAATTGTATTAATGTGTTAAAGAAGAGGAAGGTTGAACCTAGAGTATTTGTACCACATTTGCGTGGAGAGAGAAAGTGGAAAACCATTTAGGGAAAACCATTCTCAGTACACCCAAACGGGATCGAACTCCGATCTCCCCGTCATCGCCAGTCTAGTCTATTGCGATAGTGACGCCTTAGACCATGCAGTCACCGAAGCGGGTAAACACAAATAAAATAAAAGTGGGATAAAACTATTGGCCTTATTTGTATATGCTTCTAATCCCATCACTTGAGCTTGCTCGCCCGCCAGCAGAGGAGTTGCCCCTGAATTACGACACCCGGCTAGCACCGTGTTATCTATCCTTAGGGCAGAAGATACAGCACGAGAAGTGTTTGAGATTGGGCAGTCTTACAACAAAATTACTCTAAATATAATGCAATCAAAAAAATACATGCAGTATGACAAAGAGTCTGAGATGTTAGGCTCACAATGTACTTGATATCTGTTGATGGGCAAGGTCAAGTTCATATCCCAGCCAGTTGGCATTCAGGTGCCATTTCTCTATACTATTCTTTTTAGTCTCTTTTCCCCTGGACTAAGCCCTTAATAACACTTCGAGTTGGGATTATATCCAAAATAGTATACTAGGGTATATCTAGAGCAATTTTTCCGTTGTCTTGCATATATAAATGAGCAGTCGCTCAGTCGCTGGCTGGCTGATATTGAGTGCAGAGCGTGTCCTTGCAGACGGCACGCAATATGAACATTTAATTTGGTTGAAAACATGACTATTTCAAGATGGATTTCCAAAAATATCCGACTCTACATGAGAGTACCAGTATCTATTGTCATGAAATAAAGTAGAGATGTACAAGACTCAAAAATATCTCGACAATTCTAGAAAAAAAAATATATCGATATCTTCTTGAAAGTTAAAAATGAATCTCGAAAATTCGAGAAATTTGGAAAAAAATAATTAAATAGCTAATAACAGCCCTAATAAATTAAAAATACCAAATTGGGAATTTATTGTTTCTAATAATACCGTAACAGCCCAAAAATAGGCCGAATTTCCCCCAATAAACAGCCTTCATTAAGAAATGTTTTGGTTATATTATACATATTGTTTCTGAAAACAAAATGTTGACATCATAGGCTGTTAAGTTACACTATACAATTAAATTATTAATGGTATACAATGCAATTATTATTATATTAAACATAATTTATATTTTCCTACTTTCAAAGGAAGTTTAATCGTCTAGTTCTCACGTCTCGATATTTTTATTAATATTCTCGTCTTGAGATCGTCTCGAATTTAAAAAGTAATTCTCGCACATCTCTAAAATAAAGTCGAAACATTTTATTGGCGTTTCTTAAATTGTGAGACATAACCGACGTCAAATAATTCTGTTGGACAAGTCAACCATCGGTTTTTCTCTCCAGAATAATATGTTTATATGCACCGCGTCTTATTACACACCCGGGCTACTCAAAGAGTTGCTTAAAGTTAGGGATAAGGGAGGTAGAATTTGATAGGAAATGCACCAGGATTTTTGTATGCTTAGGGAGGTATTTAGAAAAAAACACCCGACCGGGATTAATCCCGGTATACCCGTCATCTGTAGTCTAGTCTATTGAGAGTGTGTCGTCTTGGGGTCCATATTTAAATTACGTAAGGGTTTTGGGGGAAAGGGGTAGTATTTTATTACATTTTCTTACGAAGAATACCGGGTATTGTGTCTGTTCAGTAAGTGAACGTTAAATAGTCGAAATAAAAATAAATAAAATGTGAATTGAGTCACTTTCAAAAGGAAACTAAAATTTAATAAATCAGTTGGTGTGTGTGTGAGAGAGAGAGAGAGAGAGAGAGAGAGAAAGAGAGAGAGAGAGAGCGCTCCAACAACACAAGATATAGCGTAAGAGACTACATTTTAACGAAATTCCTGTGGGCTTCACTTGAAAACAGCGTTATACTTTAAAGTTGAAATAAAGTGAATTTACTTAAGTAGTAGCTCCACCCTGAAGTAGTCTGTTAGAGAGATGGGGAGGGAGGGGTTGGTTGTCATAGCAACCATATCCAGGGCCCGCCTTCGGAGAAGAGTTTGAGCGTCAAGAGCACTTGCTCTTCATTTGAGTGGCTTCTTCGAGTAAGTTATGTCTAGCGTCCACACACACTTAAAGACTATTTCACCTGGACTTAACACACTGATCATCCACATGCTTTTTTACTAACTATAAAAAAACAATTTGGCATGTGGCAAAACATAAAAATAAATGTGTTATTTATTATTATTATTATTATTATTATTATTATTATTATTTATAAGTTCAATGTTCGAATTAAATCCGGTAGTCCATGCAACAAAAGGTGGAAGATTAGATACGTTAGTTCGAGTCAGATGATGAAGCTTGATATTATAATTGGGATGTACTTCGGTCAATAAAATAATGTGCTTAAATTGGCGAGCACTTTATTTAAGACTCGTTTTGTACATTAAGTATCTTAATATTTCAATGCAATATATATCTTTCAGTAGCATACCCACCGGAGGGCTTGAAGGGGGCTCGAGCCCCGCACCTTAGTTTGGGGATGCCCCGAGATCTAAGAAGATCCTAAGAGAAAATGAAAGGGTGTTAGGGGTATGACCAGTTAAACATCAAGTGCCAAACATCCTTGTGTAGATCCTCCCTATTAGTCCTAATTGATGGTCTTGCAGTCTAGGAAGTGGCCTAAGTCCTGAAGATTTCCAAATCTCTCTGTTTCACACGTGGTTGCATCGAGGAGTTGCACAGTGGCTAGACATTTCGTCACCCGAGAATGTAAGTGTTCTATCTCCAAAATTATGAAATTCAAGATATTTGTTTATGTTTATTTAGAATGCTTATGATTCACCTATGGTTAAATTGAGACTCCTATATAATTACTTAAGAAGATAATAGCTCGAGTTGTCATATAGTAACATTGGTTTTATACACAAGGTCAAACTTCAATGCTCTTTTACACTAAAGTGGAAAATTGGACATAGAACTCTTGCATTCTCGGGTAACGATTTACCTATTATAAATAATCGGTAGTGTTTGTGACAATAGGCCTATGTGACAGCTAAGCCAACTTTAATTTAAGCCTATTTAGGCTTACTTATTATTTTGTTAGATTATCAGGTTTATAATTGTAAAAATTAAAATGATCAAATTAACGAATCTGAAAATTGAAAAATGACCATTTTTCAATTTTCAGATTCGTTAATTTTCAGAATCTGATATCGGAGAGGTGTTATCCTCACTAAAATGAATTAACAATAGTTCCGGCTATTGTTTCACTAAATTAACGAATACCAATAAAAAAAAAGTACAAACAAGCTTATTGGTGTATATAATGGTAAAAAAAAAAAATCCTCCGGTGGTTAGGGGGACCACCCCCCAAAAACCCCTTACTTGTCCTAAGTTATACACATTATTTTGAATCATCACAATTGTATGGGCTATCTCTGATGACCCTGAACAATGGCACACACAGGGATCATGTTGAATAAAACGCAGTCGCGGTATTTGCTGAGAATGTCATTACTTTACATAACAAAAAGAAATTAAATTCTTAGTGTCACGTTTTAACATTTTTTTATTGTTATCAAATTGTTCGGCCTTCAAGAAAGCGAAACATTTGATCAATATAGGGGAGATTTCAAAACACGATTCCAATCAAGATTTATAATTTAATGGATCAACTAGGTCAACTAGGTCAACTGGAAAATCAGCCAGCCGTTCATCAAGTGCGCTGAATCGAGGGATGTGCTGTATCTTTCGGCAACAAGGACTAGTGACCGTCTTATGTCAACCGCCCATGCGTTACCACGTTCACGATCTTCAAGTTTACATTGCTCAACATGTCCCGATTAGCTAGGCCAAGAATAACACAACAACATTCCTCCATTATTATGACAAATTATCACATTATAGCAGCATAAAGTTTCATCGCTAGCAGCTTACGAGCAACAAACGGTTAAAAAGTGAACGGCTTACTAACCAGCTATAAAAACTTGAAGAATGTCGAGTTCATTAGTATAAAGGCAATGGGAAATATTAGTTTACAATCATACCCCAAGGAGATTCACTTGCAATAATAAGCATGGCTGGTAGTATAATAATTGATTACAATGATCGTGCTTAGGATTTTTTTTCCTCACATAAAATAAACAAACTAGAAAAAAGTTTAGAAATAAAAGAATAATCTTGTTCACAATGCTCCCTACTCCAAAGGTAATTATTACCTTATTTCAAAAAATATCCAACAAAAAATACTTGTTTATAAAACCAAATGCAACCAGAGATACTGGTTTGCAAGATAGCCCAAAGAGATATGTTTATAATAGAAGTAAAGTGGGGAAGCTTGTTTACATTAGTGGTGACCAGGTGGTCTAGGGGTGAGGTGTCGGACTTCTGTACTGGGGTCCGGGGTTCAATCCTCGATCTCGGCACAGATCTATCTGATTGCCAAACCCTTCCTTCACTTCTGACAAGACGTGTATTAATCACAACTTGTGAATGTGTGGAATGTCAGGCCTCCACCGTGGTTCGGATTCCACATTAAACTGTAGGTCCTCCATTTCATCTCACAATCACCCTACCATTCATAACACATTAGCGTAAGTGTGTGTAACCCGAACGGGTAGTAAGACGCGGTGTTAATAATAATGTTTACTAATAACCCAACAGGAAATGGTTTCATAGAGTTATAATATCAAACAATACATATGGCTCACAATACTAATTAAACTTGAACATTAGTTTAAATAAGTACTATCCCATCGAAAAATACCTGTTTACTATATCCTAACGCCAACAATAGTTAATAATAATAATAATAATAATAACTTAGATAAAATACTATATTACAATAGTCATTTAATTATAAACATTTGATTACAATGACAGCTCAATAATAAATACAATATTATCAAAATAAAACTCAGCTAAGCCATTCGACACGGATGTTACATAATTTTGATCTTTATTTTTCCACTGTAAAATCAGTACAAGTTATTTTTCTTCCCAAATTATATCGGAAATAGAATTAGTGTACCTTGAACTTCTTTCAGACAAATATTCATAGAATGAAATATAGCTTTGTTAGAGAAATCGAATGTATGTCACTGGCTTTACATAATATGGGAGGGAACCTTCTTTAGAGGTAAAAAAAACTCTGGTCCCTGAATTAATCTAAATTATTCAAATAAATATTTGTCTACGTATAAAAACTAAACAACATCTAAAAACCTTTCATTTTTGAAAAAGTTCTTAGTTTCCATATCTAAAAAATAATAATTCCCATATCAGTGGCATGTCACATGTTTGGTCAGGGATGCTACGAGTGACCTAACAATGTATGTTTTTCTTGTTACTCTAGAATTGTGATTGATTTGGGATACCATTCATACTTTATTTGTGATGTAAAGCCATTGTTGATAAGGAATTAGCTCAATTTATGTTTGAGAATTAAGGAAATAATAGAATTACACAGAATTACTACCAATGAGTTTAATTATAGAAAGTTCAACTATTTAAACTAAATTTAACTCACCAGCCTGTATAAATGTAAAAGAAAGTAATAATTTCTTCACCTATTGAACATGGGAAAAATTGGATTCATAAAATGTTATATCTTTTAAAGGCGTTGAACTAAAAATATCTAGTTAGCTACAAGTTTTCTCTCTCAATATTCTTGCTTTTAATGGATTGGTCCAACTTATACGCAGCTAAAATCAAAATCAAATTGATTGCGATGAATATAACTATTTTCAGTGTGTGAAGGGTCCACTAAAATTGAATCAAATTAAATTTAGTAGAATCTTTACTTGCTTGAGACCCCTTAGATAGAGAAGTATTGTGATTGTCAAAAAGAAAGTGAGTTCGATATTTTGATAGATGTCGACGTTTCATGACGCCTTGAAACATAAAAAGTGGTTTTCATGAAGCCCCGTTTGTCTTTATCCCATACTAGAGCTGAAGTCATTTTACAGATCGGTATAAAACTTGGTATCTAGGGACTTCATAAGGTTCCCAGAGAGATGTCTAATCATAAAATTAAGGGTAATTTTCTCATGGGCGAAAAGAGAGAAAAATCTCTTTTCTCAAGACTGGCTCTAGTGATTTTGATTAAAATTGGTACCAAGACAATGTTTACCATTACAAACGATATGACGCATCTCAGCTAGCCATGAAAACTAATATAAAGGTACTTTATATAAACGGTCATTTTCTAATTTGATCATATTTGCTCTTTTGAGAGAGTAAGTAGCTTATCAATGTAAAGTTGCAGGACTCTCTTAGGTACCTTTAACGTTTTTTGAACAAATAATTATGTTACTTCAACAGTGTATTTTATTTCGTGTATGCTCTTTGGTGGAAGGCGATGTTCTTTTATTTCCCCATTATGTTTCTAATCATAATCATCATCATCAACAACAACTGTTTCCAACCTGTGGCCGAGTCAATTTAGTAAAATGCCTATATCTTCCTCAATCCTTCCACCACTCTTCCTCCTTTAATTTCTTTCATTCTTCTCCTCTCACTTGAACACTTTCTGTTATCTGCTCCATCTCTTTCTGTGCTCCCCCTGTGGTATTTTCCCATGTTTACAATACAATGTATATTATTCCGTTTCATATATATTACGGGCTATAAGTATAATTTATACATAAAGAAGCAAAAAAGTATTTGCGCTGCGCTGGGCCGTACCATTACTTTTAAAATCCATTAGTAAATATTAATTATTGTTTAAAAAACATATTTACTCCATCATTGGCTCCATGAGGTGCTCAGACCGCCAGGCCACTTTGCCACAATACTTTGACTAACTCGCTCTGGTAGCTTTGTCAGTTCGAATCTCAGTTAGGCCGAAGATACTTAGGGCCAGTTTCATAGTCAAATTTAGTACGACTCAAGTGCGGCGCTACACTAAGTACATGACGACACCTATCTGAAATTGAATGGAATGGGCCAGTTTCCTATGCGAGAACGGCCCATTCCATTCTGGTTTAGGTAGGTGTCGTCATGTACTTAGTGTAGCGCCGCACTTGAGGCGTACTAAATTTGACTATGAAACTGGGCCTTAGTCCTAAAATCTTGCAAATTTGAGTGTAGCACAAGGAATTCTATCAAGAACCATAAAACTTAATAATAATAATAATTGCCGTGTGGTTTTACAAGCTTAATGATAAGCTTGTTGCTGTTGACAGCTCCTAGTTTGTTGTAATATTTTTCTAGCAGCGTGTCTTACTACCCGTTCGGGTTATACGCCTATGTACTAATTATGTCGATGGTTTTAGAGATTAGAAAGGTTATATTTAGAGGAAGTGTACCCACATTTACGTTGAAAACTATTTAGGAAAAACCACCCTCAGTACACCCGACCGATATTTGTATCTCAATCCCCACCCCCCATCATCGTCAGTCTAGTGTATCGCGAGTGTAGCGCGTTAGACCATGCGGCCACCGAAGCAGGTCTATAGAATATGTTAAGGTGTGAGTATAGGGTACGTGAGGAAAGGTCAGTGTCTTAGCAGTTTTTATAACAAAAACTATGACAAAATAAAAAATAATTGTTCCAGTAAACACATAAAGTTTAATTTTCTACACGTGGTGATATAAACAGCTGTTGTTGAATAGCGTACAACCTGAATGGGTAGTAAGACACATTGCTTGAAAAAAAAATCTGTTGAATATTCATCATTAGCATAGCGGCCTTTGATGACAAAACCTTTTAAATTAAGACAAAAAGTGTACATGGAATTCCAGACGCCGTTTGGCAGAGTTTCAAGAAATGTGAAGAAAACTAAACTACATGAGGGTTATTTGACTTCTTTTGACTAAAAAATTGTTTTGATACAAAAACCGAAGGAATAATAAACACCATTGTTAATCGCATCCCTTCACTTCCACCTTAACGTTGCTTCGTGCGGCTTTCAACACTGTCAAAAGGAAACAAACATTTCAGCCACGATATATTTCTCGGCCATGCCGGGAGTCAAACTTGGGACTCTGAGCTTGGTAGGTAGGTAGACACGCTACTCAATGAGCTAAGGTGTCGGACTAGTATGTTTTTAAACAACCCAATGGTGATTAAATTACTAGTTTTAGATATTTTCTTGCAACTTTATTTTGATATAATTTAAAAAGTAGCACATAATTGTCTAAATGTTTTGGGAGGTAGGAAAGGGTGTTTGGTAAGGGGGGAGCGGAGAGACCTAAAAACGCCCCGAATAAGGCCTTGCATACAAAGTATTACCACTATTATTTCTGTATTCTTTTTTTCCAACTAGGAATTTTTTGGGGCACTTTTAATGTGCACAGCGGTACACCTTTTGAATATTAAGTTGTAAACCCGGTATTAAAATGTTGCCGACACATCTCCAGTGCTCTAGATTGCATTTATGCTTAGTTAAGTTAATAGATGTATTTTATGAATTGATGTCGATGATTCGATGACCCGATGACGAAACTAATATGCCCGTAGCTACGAGAGTCACAAGTCCCTATTCCACTAGGAATATATAGTGTTACGCCACTGAATTGGGCTTTCCTTTAAAGTGGTGCTCACCACATGGGTTGTATATGTTACCTACCGTCTAAACCCGATTCCAGGACAAACTAGATTGGACTAGGCCGAATTGATACATCCTAAGAGCCTCAGAATGTACTAGTTTAGCCTGGTCTAAATTCGTTAATCCTGAAATTTTGGCCGAGCTCGTAGGATAAATTAGCATTACCTACAAGTGTATTAGCCCGAACCAGGGATGGGTTAGGTTAGGTTAGGTTAGGTTATTTGACAACACTTGCGCACGAACTGAATGATGAAACTTTTCCAAGGTCGATTCATATGGGTTAAGAAGAATGAAAACTAGTACTACCTAAAACATCAGGCTGTATCAATTTTTCCTACAAGTGGCAGGATGTATCAGTTTGGCCTGGTATGATCTAGTTTGTTCTGGAAATAGGGTTTTGACGGTAACATATACATCTTATCCGATTAAATTAATTAATATTGTTTTATGATTTTTATTAAAATATGAAACAAAGAATATTGGTATGTATAAAAACTTTATTAGATTGTTATTCAACGGTCTTTAAACGTAGACAATATTTATTTTTATCTTGACTGAGTATTTAAGGACATATTTAAAACACACATAGCATAATCATATTTAAATTAAATCTCCTGAAGAAATTATTATTTAAAAGGCCAATGTTGAGTGTAGAGTTGCTTGCAAATCCCCAATGAATATAAAGCTGCGCAGAGGTTTATGACTTACCAGGACAGGACGTATGGTGCTTTTTGTCCACTACAGGCGCCGGCCCGACGTCTGCGCTCTCCTCGACGCTGCCACCCCTCACCACGTGCAACATGTTCCCCGTGCGACGCTTCCTGATTCCATACGTGTGGACGGGGACGATAAGCTTGGGTCGCGGGATGGCGAACTCCTCGCTGCTGTCCACCAGATCCTCCACGCTGGAGGAGTCACCCTCCACCCTCACGCAACTGTCTGGGTCCTCCCAAGGTGTCCGTGCACCTACGCACTTGGCGTACCCGTACACCTCACTCCCGTCAGCTTCCCTGGGCCAATACACCTCCGAGCAAGGGACAGAGTAGTAGGAGTATCCTTCCTCGTTAGTGGACTCCTTCCCGCTAGCTTTGTACTCGATGTCCTGGAGTGAGCCGTCATCGGGGTACCTTGGGGAGGTCCTCGCAGCAACCGAAGTGGGATATAGCTTCTCCTCGGAATATATTTCGTCCTGGCAGGGCTGGTTGAGGCCAACATTCTTGATTGGGATAAGCGAAGGATTAGGATAGTCATAGTATACGCGGTCATCGTCAATGGTTTCAGGGGCTGTCTGTCTAGGCCTCCCATTATATTGGTGAACTGTCTTGTTGGGGTAGGTGTTCGGAACGTTCTGAAGATCATTCTGGTACGAGTTGGAAAGCTGGAATAACGTCCGAGAGTACGGTAAGTTCTGATAGCACTCGTCATTATCTAGGAGATCTTCTTGTTCCAACTCTTTGTTACGTTGCGGTGCACTCGGAAAGTCGTACAACTTGTTCTTATCACTACCGCGCAATGTTTTTGACGAATAATATTCATTGTATTCATTTTCATGTTGGTGGCTACGAGGCAAAGTCTTGGAATTTGTCGTTTCCAAAGATGTATGGGGCTGGTTTCTCGAACTGTTTCTGCTACTGTTTATGAGGGAATCCAAGGGGGAACTCGATGAAGACTCGTCACGATTGATTGGCTCGTGTTTTCTCCTGTTGTTTGGTAACGGATTCAAAGAAACTATGGTATCGGGTTCTATCCTCTGACGCGGTTTAGTCTCTTTTTGTAAAATGATCGGTTTAATCGATGTTGGGTTTACATAGTAGTCATCTTCAAAGTCATCCTTTGGAGGATGACCATTTGAAGGAGGTTTAGAAATATTTGAACGATCGGAGTATTTTTCATTATTTTCAAAATCTTCAATATCATAGCCGCATCTAGTTAATACTTTTGGTGAACTCACATGAAACTTTCCGTTGGTGACTGGAGATTTAGGACTGTACCTATCCCGGTTGTTAGACTTTTGCGGCGATTGTACATTAGTTTCAATGGGTGTTTTTAATAATGGGCCACTGTCGTTCCGGTTCTTAAAACTGTTGGAGGATTTCACACGGGTTAGAACATTAGTCCGGTGTCTTGGTGAACTTTCTACATATCTTTCAACTTCCGTGTCATTGTAAGAGTTATTTTCTCTAACTATGTTTCGAGTGGGAGTGAAAGAATATTCGTCCATTCTACTGAAGGTTTTCAGTTTATTGGTATAGGTCTCATTAGGCTGATACTTCTTTGTCCAACCCACCCCTTGCCTGTGTTCCCAGAGGTCTCCCCTCGAATCCCCCGCAGGTAAGACTTCTTGGTGGGTAATGCCAACTTGTTTCCTTCTTGACCTGTCATCATGAGGTTCTTTGTTCGACTCCTGCAGACATTCTCTCCAACTGGCCTCATATAGGAGCTCCATCACCTTGGTGCTTGAGTCACTGTCTGGGTGCAGGTCACCATCCAAGACGGCTCGACCAGGATAGTGGCGGATCCTCATGTCCTCTGGCGTTACTTCCCCAACACACTCAGTCTTTCAAACCCCTTTAAAACCACATCAGACCAAATATCTTTGTGGGTGAGAATACATTTTAAACATAATTATTCATTAAAATTCCTGGTAGATTTTGTCACGCAAGAATACATTTCCTTTGTTCCTTCAACGCAACTCTCCACGGCTGTGAAATGCTGACAATTCCATTGTGTTTACGCAATAGTGGACACAACAAGAATGAAACGGAGAAAAGAAACGAGGTGACACAAGACCAGACCAATGGCATACTCGCGAGCCGGGACAGTTTTAAACTCTCCTCTACTCTCAAGAACAGATCAAGTTTATTTCATGGGTTCGTCTCTTTTGGAATGTCAATCTTAAATTATCAAGTTTAACGAGAATACCATCCATCAGCGTTAAGCGTTGTCAGTTGACAGCCACTCCACTCACAGCACACGTTGATATGAGAAACGAACTTGTATCCTTGACAACACGCCTGGAGTGTCGAATAAAAAACCTTCACTTTTCAATCCAGTAGAATATCGCTCACTTTCTCTTCTAGAGTCGAGGGGAGAAAAACACACATACACACACACACACATTAACACCTTGACTACCTCGTCTACCTCTCACTTAGTCCTGTTCTAAATTTAGCGTCACACATTCTCTCGAGAAAACATCACGAAACAATCATGTAGAATCATTTTTTTTAAGTCTAAGATTTTACACACCAAACTCAAAATATTCGAGTTACCATCCACTCTCTTGAAAATGTACGAGTATATATATTAAATAATTCCGTCTTGTACTGTAATATTAATAACATTGTAAATAAAACTTGTTATGAAGCAATCCTTCTGTCAAAATGATGTAAAAATTCGAGTTTTCAACAATCGTTATTATGAGAAGTACTTTAAACAACACACAACACTGGAATAACAGTCTAAGACACACGATGCTACGATCTTTTGTCTACTCCACTACACCGTCTGCTCGCGGCAACTGACGGCTCTCGAAACACGGACTCGAACATCACAAACTATACGATCGAGCGACGCGACTCGACTGAGCTAGCGAGACCAACCAGTTCTAGTGGAGTGTCTGCTCTCCCCCTCCCCAACCTTTGCTGCCATAGTGATCACGATGAGTTTCTCTCGCCTTGTCTTTCTTTGTTCCTCTATGGCAGTGCCCTCAAACTGTGATCAACATCCCGAGCGATAAGCACACAAACAATGCACATTTTTGAAAACTGTTCTTATATATTACTTTATGTCGCTCCGAGTTTTAACGATGATATGGATATGCCAATCACCATATCTGTCCAGGGGCGGCTCGTGGGTATGCGAGACTGTAGGTGAGGTGATTTGCGCCCCACCCTCCTCCCCCAGTAAGTAAATCAAACCCAAAACTGCGTTAACTAGCCTAAATTCGGAATATATATTTGGCTATAAGAACTAAGAAGAAAAAAACGTAGCCATGTAACCTCAGAGCAACATAATGTTAATAGATGATATTAGGAAATAAATGGTACGGAACTTCACACGGACTAACTCGCTCTATTGTTTAAAACTGGAGATATTTACACAAAACTCGTAATATTTGTGAAACAAAATAATATACACTAGCAAACCCAAGCATAAATTGCACTATATTTATGTAAAACCTTTTTGAGTCCCGGTTTTAAATTTTATAATTTTATCTTTAAAGAATCAATGTCCTCATTTGTACGTTTGGACCGATAAAAAAGATAAATATTGGGTCGACAAGGATCAACACTTTGTATTATAGTTTCGACTTCCGGTTAAAATTTTCGACATTTTATTAGGTGTTGCAAATCTTCTTGTCATCGCATTGTTATTAAATTCCTCATTTATACATTTTGACCAATAAAAAATGTATTTATTGACTATTGAGTCTAAAATGGAGATAGATCATTGTTGTACAAACATTTCTCCTAAGAGGTTTAAGTAAAAATAGCATAAACTTTTTGAGAGACTTAATTATATTTAATTACTCTATGGTATTGGAGAATTATTGCGTTAAGACTTAGTTAGTATCTCTTTACAACCTAAGCTCACAAAATTGTTTTAATATATTTGCCAATATCTCAGAAACTGTTGATTTTATAAAAATATATTTCATATAAAAGTTTTTTTATTTTTAATAGTACTACAATTTTGCAATGAAAAGTTATTTAGTATCTCAAATAGTTGCGGAGATACAGAAATTTCAGCTTCTGTAAAGTATCCAAAGAGTCAATTTTATGGGAAAATGAAAGTAGTCAGTTTATTTATAATCTTAATAAACGCCTAAATACGAATTTTAATCAAAATTGTTAGAGCCGATTTTGAGAAAATTGACTTTTTCTCTTTTCGCCCTTCAGTAAACTACTCTTAATTTTAGGGTTGGAATACAAATTCTAAAACCCCTCGTGGCAACCCTATGAAAACCCTAGATACCAAGTTTTAGCCCGATCGGTAAAATTGTTTAGGCTTTAGTTGAAGTTACATACAGACAGACGGAAATTCAAAAACAGCTTTTTTGGATTCGGGGGGGTCATGAAACGCCGAGATTCATCAAAATTTCAAGTTCGATTTTTTTTTGACGATCACAATACTTTCTCTACCTGTAAGATAGTGAGAAATTAAATATTATAGGATCTGGTAATTTTTACAGTAAATTTTGGAAAAAATTGAAACAAATATTTTGTATATTGAGTTATGAAAAATTAGCTTTACGTTGATATCACTTAATAAATCACTGTGAAAAATTGCTATAGTAATTAGGTGATTTTACATAAACATAATACTTTTTTTTTCACCGAGCACAGTAAACTTCATTAAGTTGTTACTCAATCACTCAATAACGGCGTGGAGCCCTAGGTGGTCGCCTAGTTCGTCTTATGGTATAGCCTAGCGCCTCTGTGTCTGTCCATGTAAGTACAGTAGCCCCATAGCTTCTTTGGTGCTGACTGACAGCTCACAGCTGAGATCTGACGGCTTTGAAAAGTTACCAGACCAAATTATGTATCCCTATGCCGAACCATGTGATCTGCAAAAACATGTGTTTAGCAGCTGTCACTTCTGACAGTCAAAATTTAGGTATATACCTAATTGTTGACTGTCAGAAGTCAGCTGTGAGTTGTCAGTCAGCACCAAAGAAGTCACGGGGCTACTGTATGTTGGTTCACCTGCAGAGGATACACTTCATGGACTCCGCCACAATGGCGGTCCCATAAAAGGTGTGGGTGGGTAACTAACGGGGAGATTCCCCAAATTTTGTTAAATAAAAAAAAAAGCTATGTATACTGGAATTAAACTCCTTAAATCCCTTAAATGTTTACGATACACTCCTCTAATCTGGTGGTTCTATCAATGAAGTGTCTAACCCGTTTCGGTGTTCACATGGTCTAAGGCTCTACTCTTACAATAAACTATACTGACGAAGACGGAAAGATCGGAGTTCGATCCGGGTCAGGTGTACTAAGGATGGTAGAGGAGAGAGAGATTAGAAACTACGTCGAGTGTTTTTTCCAAATCGAACTTCCACTCTCCTTCCTAGCAAATGTGGGTGGGTATACTTCCTTTAAATGTAACCTTCTTCATCCCTAAAACCATTGACGTAATTTGTATTCAAGCGTATAACCCGAACGGGTGGTAAGACGTGGTACTAAGAAAACCGGTGCTGTATCACCTGAACATTTTTAAGTAATTGAAAATAATCTAATCCAACAAAAGTTCAGGCAATTAGAGGGAATACAAACTTGTGAAGTTTTAATAATTCAAAAAGAGTGGAATTGAAATTTCCAAAACAAAATTAAAATAAAACTTCTGTGTGGGGTAGAAAATCAAAATTTGGGCAGGCATGTAAAAGAACCGTGATTGTTCGGTTGTAAAGAATATTTAAACTCTTCAATTAATATAAATTGTGGTTGCGGTTCCGTGCTTGGTTATTACAATGCGAATTCCATCATAAAAGTTAGAACTAAAAGTAACTTTTTAAGACTTACTTTATGATTTGTAGACAGTGAGTCGACTTGTTGTTGTTTACTAAACAAATATTTGGCAGCCGCAAGGAACAGGTTTTGTCTGTCAACAATTTATTTTGTGGAAGTGACAGTTGGATCACTGTAGCGAGAACATTTATCCGAAAGTTCCTGAAACTACTTTTTCAGGGTGGCAAATCACACTCTAGAATACAGTTCAAGCATAGTTCCCGGGTTTCCTTACACACACGCACACGCATGCACACACATGCACACACACATAAATCACAATCCCGATTTTTTTTAAATCTTTTCCTCTGGGCGTGAACCTTAGAGGAAATAATTTTTGAAATTTGGATATTCTTAGAAGCAATTAAGAGTGTTTCTCTACAGAAAAGTTTCGAAAATAATATTCTCTAGAAGATATATGAAGTAATTGTCACCTGGATCTTTAAAAAAACTACAGGCACTTATAAGCGTTTTGGAATGGTTTACGCCTGAACGCTTTTTTGACAATTAATTTTTTTAAGAAGTCATTTGACGTGATCCTCTCCCAGAAAATATTTGAAAATTTGATGCCTTTAGAAGCTATATGGAGTCGTCTTCGCTTAGTTTGGTCATACCTTTAAATAAAGGCTATTAATATTCTTAAATTTCCAAAAGATGACAAATTTCAAGAATAATACCAATTATTTTTTCACGATGCTCAAAATTCAAGCATAATTCCCGGTTTTCCCGATCAGTGACCAACCTGTTTTTTTATACCCACATCAGTGAGCATGTAAACAAAATAAAATACTCATTAGTTGAAATCCGAAAAATCATTTTTGTAAATATCCCATATTTAATAAGATATTTCAACATTATATAATTTTTCTTCTTGATTAGAAATGTTCATGAATGAATAAATGAAAGTGATCTTAGGCTTAGACATTTGGAAGATTCGCACACCTCTAATATTAAAGCCCAATAATTCCCAGAACTGTCACTTTTGACAGATGTTGCCAATCTTGACTACTGTTAACTAATTGTAAGTAACCTTTGGTCAATATTGACCTGTTTTGGTGGCTGCATGGTCTAAGGCATCACTCTCGCAATAAACTGGACTGCCGATGACAAGGAGATTGGGGTTCGAATACGGGTCGTGTGTACTGAGGGTGTTTTTTCCTCAATGGGCTCTCACTTCACCCACGCAAATGCGGGTACACATATTCTAAATTAAACCTTTCTCATTTGTAGCTCACAAGCGTAATTTAGTACATGTGCGTAAAACCTGAACAGGTAGTACTTTTTTTTATTACCGCGTCTTACTGAGGTTAGACGCATATATAGGCCTAACTATTATAGTAAAGTAGGAATGAGGAAGGAAACATTTTAGAGGTAATCTACCCGTATTTGCCTGGAAAGAGAGTGGGAAACCATCGAGGGAAAACCACCCTTAGTAGACTCGACCAGGATTCGAACCCCGATCTCCCCGTCATCAACAGGCCAGTCTAACACTAGAGTGACCCCTTAGACCACTCGTCCACCGGAGCGGGTAACAGGTAGTAAGATGCGGTGCTAATATATAGTGACGATAATTATACGTTCTATAATTTTCTAAGATCAAGCGATCGCTCTCTTAGCTTTGTCTGTGGCACGACTCGTCCATTTCTCTCCCTTACTTTCTCTGTCAAAGTAACGAAAATAAATATGAAACGAAAGTTAAACTTTTCCTGGCGGGCATTGCCAACATCCATTAACATACCACAGCGACATTAACGTTGAAAGTCTGTGGTGTCCGTCTCGGAGTAAACAAACACCCCCTCCAATATGTAGAGCTGTCAAATCCGCACGTTTATCAAGGTACTGCCTGTCCTAAAAACATTTTGTCTTTCATTTGGACTGCACGATTTTCCTAACTGTCACACTTTCATTTTTACCACCACGTCTTACTATCCCTTCGGGTTATACACTTATGTACTAATTACTCTAATGGTTTTAGGTATTAAGGAAGTTATATTTATAGGAAGTGTACCCATATTTGCGTGGAGAGAGAGTGAAAAAAAATTAAAAACCACCCTCAATACACCTGATTGAGATTCGAACCTCGATCTCTCCGTCTTGGACAGTCCAGTCTTCTGTGAGAGTAGCACGTTATACCATGTGGCCACCGGGGTGTGTATTGTGACTCTCTAAGTGAAAACCCACAAATGTATTATTAATATAATTATTACTAGCATTCTTCTACATACCAACATCCAGAATGATACACATGATTTTCATTTAGCAAGTTATTTCAAATTAGTTCACAACAGTAGACGTAGCTGTCTTCTTGTAGCTCACTTTGTAGGCGGATACGCGTATTTAGTCAGCTAGTTTTGAAATTTTATTGATTCTTCCATGTAGATTTTTGTTTAGGTTAGACCGATGACTAAATCAGGGCTGTCCAACTTTAGGTGACCATGGGCCACGTTAAAAAAAGGTAAATCCGAGGCCCACAACCAGAATTATAAATACAGTCCAGATATTAAAAGTTATAAAGAGTCCGACAATCCGACTAAAATTTTGTTAAATAGAAAAGGCCGACCAGGGCCGGGATTTTGATGACCTTAAAATTGCCAAAAAATGACCTATAAAATTTGATTTAGATTCAATAGCATAATGTATTTATTACAAGGGTTAGGATTTACATTATAAACGTAAGCAAAAATATCACTCCTGGTGTGGCAATTTCCAGTTTTTCCTCGGTGTGGACTCGTCTGGAATAGAATGACCCGTATACAGTCCCAGGAAATTCTTTAGTTTAACATTGTTCAGTTTCCAAAGAGGAGTGTTTGCACATAACAGAACGTCACACACATCTTTATATAAAATGTTGAGGCTTTTCCTTGATTCGTGAATGCATTTTGTGCAAGTAATGATTGAGAGGTTTCCTCTTTATCAATATTCTGGATACCACGACATGTTTGTTGCGACTGAAATGCTGATGAATGGTTAAATCTTTTATCTGATCCCAGCCACTTTCACTTCACATATTTTACAGAAAAGTATTTCACTTTCTGTAAAAAAAAAAATCCTCTCCGAATTCATTAATAATTTGCCTCAAATGACTCACTTTAGATGGTTTGGTTTAAATAATTCTAAATACATATAAAATGATTGCAACTAATAAATATAACGTGGAATTTATAAATGAAAGCTATGAATTTAAAATCTTTTGACAGCTAAGAAAATCATGTGTTCTACTTAACATTGGAATACCCGCCTCGGTGGTGTAGTTGGCTAACGCGCTTGTCGTGTTGAGCTAGACTGCTGAGGACGGGAAGATCGAGGTTCGAATCTCGGTCGGGTGAACTAGGGGTGTTTTTTCCTAAATGGTTTTCCACTCTCTCTCTCTCCACGCAAATGCGGGTTCACTTCCTCTAATTCAACCTTCCCAATTCCTTATCCATTAGCGTAATTAGTACTTAAAGCGTATAAACCGAACGGGTAGTAAAACGTGGTGCTAAATATTAACATTGGAATACAAATACCTGCTTTAGAATGATAGTTCCCCATCCCCTTGCAGCCTTTTCCAAACATGGTATTGTGAGTGACTTACCAGGAATGTAAAGACGAGACAAAGTTGATTTGAACTCTAAAAAGGGGTTCCCCCTCTCTCTGCAATCCTTTCCAGCTTAAGGGTAGTGAAAGTCTCACCCAAAATGTGGATTTTATAAGCACGCAGGTAAAGGGGCACGAAGCTCATTTGAACTCGTACATTATTTTCTTTAGTCAACAAGCGTGTGGTAAAATATCAGATGTTTGGATAATCATGTTTTATCAAAGCATCGATAATTCATATGTATAACCTTTTTAAAGTCATTTTCAAACATTTTAAATTTTCTTTTAAAAAAATGCTTAAAAATGACTAATTAAACAAACAAAAAAAGCAAGAAAAATTATATAATAATCTAAAATGGGAAAATGACATAAAAAAATGACCTATAAAGTATACATTTCTGCAACCAGGGGATCATGAACAGAGTTTATGTACTTATGAGCATTGTCTCTGACGGACCAAAAGAAAAAAAGACATGTCATCAAAATCCGTGCCTTGCTTATAATATTTCTTATTGAAACATTACACATGACACAACTGTTTATAACTTTATAAACTAAAGTAGCTATATCAACATCGATGCTTGCAGTTGCGAATCGCAGTAAATGTGAAAGTGATTTATCAGTATTGGGATTTTATGAATCTTATCGTTGCTCCCAAGCATTGAGCACATCTCAAGTGCAAAGTCCCTCAATTTCAGATAGCGCGCTCTCTTGGTGATGATTTAATTTTTTTTATATCCTTTTTCGTTGTTTTTTTCAATATAAAAAGGGTCGGAATGCAAATTGCACAATTCCAGTTGAAGGTCAAATCTTACGTTTTCAATAATGACAGTCAATCATTGAATGAAAAGCGAAATATCTTCTTTAATTTACTTGAGATCGTCAAATCGTTTCTCAAAGTCCACTTTGTTTCAAAGTATTTTATATGAGCTTAAAATGCTGTTCCGTCAAAATTCTTCAATTATTTAAATTGCCATTTTGAAATAAAAAGTAAACGTATTATTGATCAATGTTGATTCGAAAAGCTTCAATTTACTTCTTAAACCCATTCAAATGAGCATATAAGTTGTTTGTCCTACAGCTTTAAGCTCAACTCATACAAATGGTTGGTCATACGACTCATATCTGTTAAAATGCAAGTTTAGATAAAAAGGTGGGATCTTGCATTTGATTTTCAAGTTATGTTGTGTCAGACTTCACTTTGTTTCTAACAAATGCGGGTATTTCTTTCCGAATGACAAAAAGTGCTCCAGACATTTTTCAACACTCAACCAGAGAATATCAGAAAGGAGGAGCAAATAACCAGATACAGGATTCTTTTATTTTTGTGACCAGAGTTTTATTTGTTCACGAGTGAAAATGAAGCGCCGCAACCCACAAGAGGGTTGTATATTACACAGCCCTGAACTAAATCACTGAGAGAGAGAACTTTTTTACATCCATTACTTTTCCAGCCGGTAGCCTGGGTCAGTTTTTTATTCAAGCCATATATTTTCCACTACCAGCTGGCTAGACCTGTCGTAGCTTCATATGCGTTATAATCTAACTTAAGACTAGGACAGACACAACATCCAGTCCCCGTCCGTTAATTCATCACTGTGAAAGGGTAAACCCAGAGTTCATCAATGATATATTTTCCAGCCATGCAAGTAATCGATCCCAGGACCATTAGTTCAGTAGAAAGACACGCTACCGATTGAGTTAAGGGGTTGGGCTTGAGATACAAATATAGAAATTAAATCAAATTCAACCAATATTTAATTTTAAAAAAAATTACACTTGGGCATGTGAATCGGACCCAGGACCTTTGGCCAAGTGCACCAATCCTCTCACCACTGAGCTATCCAAGATTCTTCCCGTGCCTAGAACCATTATTCACTCATATTTTAAGGCAGAATATGTGATGGACGTAGTGAAATCGTCAGCTACATATGAACGATAAATTAAGATCGTGCGCTATCAGATAACCGCAGCTATATGCGACTCGAGAAGGGTTCTTCAACATTTATAACATTTAGAAGCGGCTATACCCGTAACTAGCAACTACAATAGCTTGGCTATTTAATCAAAGTTAAAGTTAGCCAAAACTACCAGCATTACTGCGCGAGCGGACTCTTATGTCTGGCTCATATAGTTTGTTTTAACGGTGACGGGAGGGTTGGCGTTCGAATCCCAGCCGGTTGTAAAAAGAATAGACCTATTCCCCCACCCACCCATGCAAATTTAAGTACATCCCCTCTACATCCTGCCTTTCTCATCCCTACCCAAAATGCGTATATCCCGGCCGGGTTGCAGGAACTGAGGTTACGAGCTAGAGCGGGCTCAGTCTGGCCGCTCTCTACAATCCCCCAGGACAGAGAGCATCAAACATCTGGCATTCCCTCTTGTACGGAGCCCTTCAAAGAGCTTTCATATGCTAACAAGGAGTCCCGCTCCCAGAGGCGGCACAAAGGAGCCTTACTACACCCAGCTGACCAAGCACTAAGGGACAGAACATGCTCAATTGCCTTTGAGACAAGCGAGAAAGATGGTTTCAACTTTGGCAAAACCCGCCTTGGTGGTGCAGTTAGCTAACGCGCCTGTTTCGTGTTGAGCTAAACTGCCGAGGACAGGGAGATCGAGGTTAGAAACTCAGTCGGGTGAACTAGGGAGTGTTTTTCCTAAATGGTTTTTCCACTTTCCCTCCAAGCAAATACGGGTTCACTTCCTATAAATTCAACCTTCCCAATTCCTGACTCATTAGCGTAATTAGTACTTAAGCGTATAACCTGAACGGGCAGTAAGACGTGGTGCTAATATATATAACTTTTGCACCCAAGGGAAAAATACTATTTTCTCTTAAAGAGAGAACCAAGTGCTGCGTATACTGTAACACTCCCATGTTCTTCAAGACCCTTCCATGAATCTTGAGGACACTTCTTTGCATTTTCAGGACACTAACATCTCCAGAACCCTTTACTGTATCCTCAGGATCCTACCTTGCATCTTCAGGACACTAGCTAACATCTCCAGGACCCTTTCCTGCATATTCAGGACCATTTCCTGCATCTTTAGGACACTTCCCTGCATCTCCAGGAACCTACATTGCATCTCCAGGACACTAACTAACATATCCATGACCCTTTACCGCATATTCAGGACCATTTCCTGCATCTTCAGGACCCTATCTTGCATCTTCAGGATACTAGTTAACATCTTCAGGATACTAACATCTCCAGTACCCTTTCCTGCATTTTCAGGACCCTCCCTTGCATATTCAGAACACTGTTTTGCATCTCCAGAACCCTTCTTTGTATCTTCAGGGCCCTTCCTTGCATCTTCAGGATACTAACATCTCCAGTACCCTTTTATGCATCTTCAGGACCTTCCCCTGCACCTTCAGGACCCTTCCTTGCACCTTCAGGACACTTCCCTGCATATCCAGGAACCTCCATTGCATTTTAATTACCATTCCCTGCAGTATGAGGATAATTTCCTGTAAGGACCTTCCCCAGCATATTAAGAAGCCTTACCATCATTTTCAGGACTTTCCTCGGTTTAATAAGGAGCCATGAGCGTAGGGAGGATTTTTTTTTAGGGAGGATTCAAATTCGTAATTTTATGACATGATGTTGATACTTACTGTCAAACCCCAAGAAATAAGAGCATTGTTACTTTATACAGTACTAGATAGCTGTTGCCCGCGGCTTTGCTCGCGTGGAAGTTGATTATATACAAATACGAAAATATACATATGTATTTACAGATTAATTTAAAATATTACGTTACGTTGATGACCATAACTTGACCTCAGATCAAAAATAATGCAAGTCCGATACAAACTTTCACCCCCTTTTTCATCCCTTATTAAATAAAATTTCCAAAATTCCTGAAACACGTATTTATTTGTTTTACGTCAATAACCGAAATACAAAATTTTGTTTATGTAACTTTCAAAATGACGGACTTTCATACATATTATCATACATATTATCATCCCCTATTTTGACCCCTTTGGAGTGGAATTTTCTAAAATACTTTCTTAGTGGGTGCCTACATAACAAAATGAATATACAGTCCGAATTTCATGCTTGTAGCCTTGATAGTTTGCGCTCGGCGATGATGAATCAGTCAGTCAGTCAGTCAGTCAATCAATCAGGACATGTTATTTTATATTATACAGTATTATTGGAACTTGATTTGTGTGAGAGGGGGAAGAGTGTGGGGGGAGGAGGCGGGGGCAAGTAACAACCAAGTTTTTTAAGGTCTTTTTACCCTGCTATACCTCAGTTAATGTTAGAAAATTGGACGCTACAAGAAGCTATTCGTCGTAGGTCTTATCTGAAGAATTTTTGAAAAGAATTTTGGAAATATATACTCTTAAAAATATATTTAGAATAGTGGTAACCTTTACATTTTTTGAAATTTAGATATTCCCAGAGGTAATATGGAGTGCTCTCTTCCTGGAAAAGTTTTGAAAAGTGAATGCCTCTATAAGTTATTTGAAGTTTGCTACAAGGCCATCACTAAGCTTTTTATTAGAAACTTCAGAAAATTTTGGGGGGAGGTTTGAACCCACTTAAACTACCCTACCCCTAAATATGACTATGTAAGAAGTTTTTACTGCAATTTTAAAACCTACTCTCTTGTTAGTATATATACTAAATGAATCCTTTACGGAAAAACTTAATCTACATATGCATCTACTACCGATTACTCAACAGTATGAATGCTCTGTAGGGTAGCATAATCTACATCTGCATCTACTACTGATTACTCTACAATATGAATGCTCTGTAGGGTAGCATAATCTACATCTGCATCTACTACTGATTACTCTACAGTATGAATGCTCTGTAGGGTAGCATAATCTACATCTGCATCTACTACTGATTACTCTACAGTATGAATGCTCTGTAGGGTAATGAAATGTACATACATCTGCAACTAATAGTTTGTTTAACAATGTTGCCAAATAGTTTTTATCTGTCCCGTACGTTCTAACAATGTTCAAGATGTATAAATGTTACAAGAACAAATACGAACAGAATAGCGCTAAGTTATCCAGCACCTTGGTTTGGCCTATGGCGCGTTTATCAATTGATCCTAGATTACTTGGTTTGAAGGGAAAGGTCAAAACCGTATCATTGTGAAATTGAGTTTTTTATCTAGCTGATAAATTATTAGTTTATTTTTATTTTTCTTGTCATATTAAAGTTAAGAGTTGTGCTTTGATAGACTGTACACATACGTACATGTATTTTTTTTTACCACCTGGTCTTAACATCTGCCCGTTTAAAGGTAATGTATCAGCATTTACGTTAATATCGAGTGGGATAAAATGAAGGAAAAACACTCAATACATCATGTTGGAACTTGAGCCAAAAACTACCAGTTACTGGTAACCATACTATAGAAGCGTTACCACTTCTTTGGTTTTACATGACAGCTAGCAGAAGCTAGCAGATGCTATCAGTAATGCCAACATTATCTGAAGGTAACCTTTGTCAACATATTTGGAAATAATTATTATTTGCTAAGTATTACTATTATTATCACTAAGAATATTATCAAACCATTTTAAAAATACTTTCCCAAGGATTACAGTATAATTTTATTTTCCATGACCCGTCTCTGTGGCGTAGTTGGCTAAAGCGCTTGTCGTGTTGAGCTCGACTGCTGAGGACGGGGAGATCGAGGTTCGAATCTCGGTCGGGTGAACTGGGGGTGGTTTTTCCTAAATGGTTTTCCACTCTCCCTCCACGCAAATGCGAGTTCACTTCCTCTAATTCAACCTTCCCAATTTCTAATCCATTAGCGTAATTAGTACTTAAAGCGTATAACCTGAATGGGTAGTAAGACGCGGTGCTTAATATTAATATTATATTATTTTCCATGATCAAATTTAAGAAAAAAAGTCCTGTAAATTCATTTTAGTTTTCTTTTAACTCTTGTGGCAATTACAGGTTAAATTTAGCGTGAAATTTTACATTTAATGGTATTATATTCAGCTATAAATATTTTCATAACTGACTTCGCATATCTTTAACATAAATAAATTGTTTGTGATATAAAGAGGAAAAAACATACAAAATGTTTGTGAAATAATATAAAGTTTAAATTTTGTAAACACGAGTATTAATACCATTCGCCACCCAACCGGCAACAAGGTCCTCTTTTTTTCTAAATCCCCAAATGGCAACGTGGCTTCTATTCAGTGACCATACTTGTTTACAGCATATAAGGCCACTTTTAACGTTCTCTTGCTTTAATAATTAATTTGAATTAAACAGCTAAAGAAAACTTCAAAACTAAACAACCAACCAAACGGATATTCTCATAACCAAAATCACACAATTTTAAATAGACATTACAACAGTGAATTATCGTATGAAATCCATTTAATAAAACCACGCGCGTGTGTCTAAAAAAAAAAGTTGAAGTGAACAAAATATTTTATCGTTGAGTATTTAGGCGTGTTTATGATACCGATAGTAATTTTATTACAAATTTTAATAATACAGTGTCTTTTTTTAATATTAATTCGGCTACTTTAGTAATCAGTGCGTTCTTTTGTGAATATTGATTTGTTCGGTGTGTGAGCGTTTTATCATTGGAAAATAAACGTTTTTTTAATTATCAGTTCTTAGAATAATTATTTTTCTAATATAACATTAAAGCGTGTGATAAAAACATAGCGAGTGTTTCTCAGTGATCATTATATATTATTCGAAACTTTAAGTGTATCAAGACCATTAAATAAATCTTTCAACCCCAAGATTGTGTTGTGTTGCCCTCTAGGCTAAGCCTTGCTGTCCATGATTATGGTATTTTTTATACCGAAACATGTCGGAAGAATATAAATCAGCATCCTCCTAATGGCTGATTATCACAAGGAGTAATGGGACTGAACCAAGATAAGACTTAGATTTTATACATAACCTGAAAATTAAAATTATTATATTCTTCAAAAACGTTGTAACAAATTTTTGTTATTACTTTACTAAGCTTCATTGGGAGATACTAGCCTACTAATTCAATTTTATTACCTAATTTACAGCACTGTTGATATTTAAACTTTGTTTTTGTCCTTAATTTATTGTATCCAAGTTTTGTAAATAAATTTTAATATGTTATATGTATATTTTAGACTTGTTGTCAACCCATGTTTTAATTCACTGTTGTATCAATTTATTGAAATTTTTTATATATGACATTTTGTTGCTCATTAAAAGCAAAATATAATCAATATTTTGAATATTAAAAGTTACTTAATTCATCTACCAATTTTAAAGCTATCTAATTCATTAAATTGAAAATGTATATATTTTGTTAAAGCTATTCCTGAGTTTCTTTATCCATGTCTGCACTTTAATTATTACTACTCCTTACTTTAAACTACTTTAGAATGTTTTCTAAACTGTTGTAATAGTGTTAAAAATATGACAGTGTTTTTTTTTCTACGTGTAATACTAGGTTTACACATTCAGATTTTTCACATTTATAATATTAATAATAATATTAACAAATAATTATTTGTAAAATAACAAAAAAATATTAAAAATAATTAATTTACAATAAAAAACTAATATGCAATTAAATGCTAAATTAAAAAATTAAAAAATATTGTGGAAAAAAATTAATAATTAGTACTAGGCCTAACATCAACCTATCAAGGTCAACAATAAATAAAAAATAAATAGAACAGTCATATATGTTTCTTGTATTTAAATTATATTTTGATTTTTCGAAGTGAAAGATGCTAAACTCATGCTTTTGCAGATCATATGGTTCAGCGTAGGGATACATAATTTGGTCTAGTAACTTTTCAAATCTGTCAGCTGTCAGCTGTGATTTGTCAATCAGCACCAAAGAAGCCATGGGGCTACTTTAGATGGGCTTGACTAGTCCGCGTGCTCATCAATGCGAGTAAACAATCCTTGATACTAGTCTCTATGACTTCATATAAAACGCCATTTTGAAATGGTTCCCCCTTAACTCTCCCAAGGGTGAATCCAAGGAGCAACTGGGGGGAGGGGTAGTGATGGAGGGAGGCTCTTATCTGGGGCCTACTACCCCCCAAATGATGTTCAATTTTTTATATTTCAAATTCAACTTTCAAAAATGGCGTTTTAAGGCCATCCTGGACCCCTGGAAACAAGATAGAAGTTGAGATATGAATAAAATAAATAATTATTTAAAATAACATTTTTATATTATTTCTTGAACGTAGGCTACAGTGTTTGCTAGTTTTGGCAAACCGCTCAATCACTTGTTGCGGTTCTAAAATGATATCATTTTGGAGATGCGGAAGAGCGAATCCAAAATGTCTGCTTTCCAGCAGAGTTGTCCTCAGCCAAGTCTTGTTATCAATGTGTAGAAGAGCGAATCCAAAATGTCTGCTTTCCACCAGAGTTGTCCTTAGCCAGGTCTTGTTATCAATGTGGAGAAGAGCTGATCCAAAATGTCTGCTTTCCACCAGAGTTGTCCTCAGCCAGGTCTTGTTATCAATGTGGAGAAGAGCGAATCCAAAATGTCTGCTTTCCACCAGAGTTGTCCTCAGCCAGGTCTTGTTATCAATGTGGAGAAGAGCGAATCCAAAATGTCTGCTTTCCACCAGAGTTGTCCTCAGCCAGGTCTTGTTATCAATGTGGAGAAGAGCGAATCCAAAATGTCTGCTTTCCACCAGAGTTGTCCTCAGCCAGGTCTTGTTATCAATGTGGAGAAGAGCGAATCCAAAATGTCTGCTTTCCACCAGAGTTGTCCTCAGCCAGGTCTTGTTATCAATGTGGAGAAGAGCGAATCCAAAATGTCTGCTTTCCACCAGAGTTGTCCTCAGCCAGGTCTTGTTATCAATGTGGAGAAGAGCGAATCCAAAATGTCTGCTTTCCACCAGAGTTGTCCTCAGCCAGGTCTTGTTATCAATGTGGAGAAGAGCGAATCCAAAATGTCTGCTTTCCACCAGAGTTGTCCTCAGCCAAGTCTTGTTATCAATGTGGAGAAGAGCGAATCCAAAATGTCTGCTTTCCACCAGAGTTGTCCTCAGCCAAGTCTTGTTATCAATGTGGAGAAGAGCGAATCCAAAATGTCTGCTTTCCACCAGAGTTGTCCTCAGCCAAGTCTTGATTAGAGCCAAACCAACAAGTGTGCTTTCCACGAGAGCTGTCCTCAGCCATGTCTTGATTAGAGCCAAACCAACAAGTGTGCTTTCCACCAGAGCTGTCCTCAACCATGTCTTGATTAGAGCCAATCCAACAAGTCTGCTTTCTACCAGAGCTGTCCTCAGCCAAGTCTTGGTTAGACGCAACTATAACACAGCTAGTTACCCTTAACAATATTTGCATTACCTCAATATGGATTTTCCTGAATTATCGTTCACCTGGCTCTTTTCATGACGCCTTTTCCGTTGATCCGTTCAAATGTGTTTATTTCGGCTGTATTCCAATGTTTCAGTCCATCGCCTGATCATCGGGAGGGGGTGATTTCTCTCTCCCCAAGGATCCAATGCTGCTCTCCCTCATGCCTATGCGACCCATGATGTGGTATCATCTGGTGGTAGCTGATTACTTAAATGAAGCTGGTTCAATGTTTTTCATCCCAAGGGCCAAATATTTTTATGAGTTTGCACTAAGGGCAGAAAATATATTCAACAGTGATCCAATCAACTTAATAAAAAACTATTTTCAATACTTATATATACATTTTATTTTGGTTGGTAGAATTTTCAAATTTTACTGCCAAAAACTGCCCAAATTAGTATCGCGAAATATGAACGCATAAACACCTTTACAAAACAAATTAGCTTTGATCCATTTCGATAGCCGCATAATCTAACGCACTACTCTCACAGTAGATTAGACTGCTAATGACGGGGAGATAAAGGTTCGAATCTCGGTTGGGTGTACTTAGGGGGATATTTACAAAATGGTTTTCCACTCTCCCTTCAAGCAAATGTGGGTACACTTCCTATAACTATAGCATTCCGATTCCCTAAAAACTATGAATGTAATTAGTATCCAAGCGTATAGCCGAACGGGTAGTAAGACGAGGTGCCCAAAGAAAACTTAGCTTTATAAATATATATGTATACATATTTATACTAATCAAATAAATGCATAGTAAAATGCTACTATGACCTTTTATATGAATATTTTTATTTGATGCATTAGCTATTTCACAATTACCACCGAGGGTTCCCCTTTAATTCTCCTCCAGGAAACTGTAAGGGCCACATCTTCAGTGAGCGTGGGCCGCATTTGGCCCGCAAGCCGTTAGTTGGACCGCACTGATCTAAATGATTGGCGGAGACGGGATGCGAGTAGGAGACTGTGCTCTTCAACTGATTCATTGAAGAGTGACGTTTCCTCTCATTAAGAAATCGCAGTTGTAGGAGGTTCTATTCATAGATGGAACAAGGAGTATCACAGGGGAAGGAAGTTTCGAGACCCCCCCCTCCCTCCCCTTCTCCTTTCCTCTTTAACATAAATAACACGTTTTTGGATTAGTAAGTTAAATATTTTTAAAGCATCAAATCAATAAAATATAATTTTTTTATCGGACACTAAGTTTGTTTTATTCGACGTGTCCAATAAAAATATGTATTATAAGAATTAGAAAATAATATTTTTATAAAATTCTGTTTAATCGGTCAGACCAGGAGCAAGGATTATGTGTGACTTTTATTGCCAAAGAATTGCAATGAAACCCACTTCAGTGGCTGCATGGTCTAAGGTGCTACTTTTACAATAGAAAAAACTAACTATGACGGGGAGATCGTAGTTCGAGTCCGGTGTGGTGTACTGAGAGTGGTTTTACCTAAATGTTTCCTTACTCTCTCTCTCTCCCCACGCAAATGCAGGTATACTTCCTCTAAATTCAACCTTCATAGTTCCTAAAACCACTGGCGTAATTAGTACATAAAAGTAGAACCCAAATAGGTAGCAAGACGCGATGTTAAATATAAAAAGTTACATTAAAAGTTATTTTCTATTTTTCCTCAATAGTAAATTCCATCGAGTTCTTTATACTATTATTAAGTAATTCCTTTCTTCTTACGTTATACCATAAAACAATGGACTTGACCATATAAAATATATTGTGAAGAACGAGAAAGTACGAGAAAATAAACTTTACAAAAGCTACTCTATTATAAGGAAAATAAATGTAAGTTTGCACAAAATATAATATATTTTTTCACAATCCACACTACACACCATAATACATTTTACAAATATAAATTACATATATTATTAAAAATAAATGCATTGTAGCATTGTAACGTAATTTATTCGAATTGTAAAAGATAATACTACACTAAATTTAGCTTAGAGTTTAATACATTTTTGTATAATAAGGCTAAAATGAACATATTTTATTCAATAACACTAAAAATTTACAGTGAATTATCTATAGTTTAATTAACCTTGGTTTCCATTTTTTTACAGTGTTTTAATTCCCCGTTTGGGCTGTGTGCACATGTACTGTACTAATAACTCTAATATTGTAGGGTTAAGAAAAAGCCAGAAGAGGTTTATCCGCATTTGTGTGTAGGGTGAGTGAGGGACCATTTAATAAAAACCTTCTCTTGTGAGAGTGATGCCTTAAACCATTTGGGCACTGAAGCGGGTTGTTTCAACATTATTTTAGTATTTGTTATTTAGTTAAAATTTTGTTTCGGATAAGAAGCTAATATTTTATTATAATACGGTGGCTTCGTTCAAAACCTATGAAATAACTACTTATAAGAGGATTAATTATTTTGGTCAACATGGTGCGAAATCTCTAGTGACCGCAAAGGTGCCAAGGTAGCATACCTTCAGACGCCTAATGGTACTACAACCTGCTCAACAGTAGTGGTATCCTGGTTGCTGGACAGGCCCCTACTAGTACTACAACCTGCTCAACAGCAGTGGTATCTTGGTTGCTGGACAGGCTCTTACTAGTACTACAACCCACTAAACAGTAGTGGTATCTTGGTTGCAAGTTAAGCTCTTACTAGTGCTAGTATAGTGCTAGTTTATTGTGCATTACTTGATCTGGAGAAAGAGTCAGATCTGGTGAATAGGAGTATGTTATGAAATGTTCCTAGAGAGTATATGGTGTGTGTGGTTAGTATATGCAATCATGGCGATGTGTTTAATGGAAGTAAAGAGTGTGTTAGTGTGTATGAAGATTTTATAGAATGGTTTGTCGATGAACAGGATGTTAGACAAGGTTGTATTATGTTTCCATGATTGTTTGTTGTCTTTGTGGATAATTGTATGAGGGATGCTTGTGAGGACGTGGTTGGTGTACAAATGGACACTGTTATTGTGAGAGTACTGTTATACGCAGATGATGATGTATTAATGGATGAGAATGAAAGTGATTTGCAGACTGTATTAAATCGTTTGACTGTGGGGACAGACAGAATGGATTTTCGTAAAATGTTTCCCAAACTAAGTTGATAGTTTTTGATAAGGACGGATCAGGAAATGATTGTCAGCTTAGTATAAACGAAAAACGGTTTGAACACGTGAATAATTTTGTGTATCTGGGCAGAATGTTCTGTAATAATGGAAGGAGGGATGGTGAAATTGACAGACGGATGAGTGCATCTTTGAGAGTAGCTGGATGTGTGTGGACTATCGTTATTAATAAAGTACTATCGAAAGAGGCAAAGATTTGAGTACGTATGTACGTATATATGTATGTATGTATGTATGTATGTATGTATGTATGTATGTATGTACGTATGTACGTATGTATGTATGCATGTATGTGTGTATGTATGTATGTATGTATGTATGTATGTATGCATGCATGTATTATATATATATATATATAATATATATAAAGTATATATATATATATATAAAGTATATATGAATGCATGTATTTTACATATATATGCATGTGAGAAATGTTTAAATTACGATAGCATAGGAACGTATTTTTAGAATACAAAATTCATAAAATGTTAAGCATATCATGATGACAGCTATGCCATTTTTTAATCGCTATTACAGTCTATTTGGACTTAACGTTGAAATATTTCTATAATTTAGCCTTGTATCTGAAAGTGATATTTTATTTTGGTGTTAAAGTTAGACAGAAAACAAATGAATATTACATTACAAATAACATTAAATTCAGAAAATAAATTAATATAAATATTCAATAGTATATTAAATTCATAAAGAATAGCCGTTATTCATGTAATTTAAGAAGTCAGTATCACAATAGATTCCTAATAAGCCTTGGCAGCTCCATGCATCAATTAAATTTAGATTCAAATCACATGAAATAGGCAACTAAACAAAATAATCCATTCTAGGTTAAAAGAATGTCCATGCCAAGTTACGTTAAAATTGGTCGATGCATTTGCCAGTAATATCGGAACAAATATCAGGACAACAGACATACGAAATGCCAGACGATTGGATTAAAAGAGAACCTCGTTCCGCCCGGTCAAATAATGTGTTGAGCAAAACAAAACGTAACTGCAAGCAAGCTAGCTACAAGCCTTGACTTCAACTTGCGATGCTAGCGCCACACTAAACCACTGTCAGACATCACTCAATCTAACAACCGTCTATGCGCCGCGCGCATCTGGAAACAAGCCAAGTGTTACCGCGGTAATAATAGCAAGCCCATGACAACACACGGCTTGTGATGACGGAACGTGTGACGTGTCGTAAGACGCCATTCAGTCAGTAAAACACAAGTCTCATCTTACCATTGTCAGCAGGTCTCCAGTACACGAGATACAGCAGGAATAACAGTGAGACCAACCACGCACACCCACAACATACCAGCTCTAGCATCTGACCACTGCTACCAACATGATCAAACACTGCCCTCCTTACTTCGACAGAAGGGTTGCCAAATTAACCAACACAATAAAGACTGCCATGGAGCGCCGATTTCGATGGAAACAAGCATTCATGCAATTTAATACCAAGTTGTGTTTGTTTATACATCCCACAACATAATCTAAATGTTTCCAATAATAATAATAATAATAATAATAATAATAATAATAAACATATACACAAACACGTCATTTTAGATGATATTTTGAAGGAGTTATTGTTTGGTTTTAAACGTGATATTCGGATAAAGTATTGAATAAGTCCTGTTTACTCCTCTGTCTTTATGCACCAAATGCTCTTCCAGCTGAGCTATCCGGGGTCTTGTTCCAAATAAGCGTGTCATTAAAATATTTAGATAAAATAAAACCATGACTAAAGTTTAGGGTATCCGTCTACTCAACGGAAGATGTGGTTTAGTTAATTTTAGTAAATTATGTTATGAACTTTAAATGTAAAATTAATTGTAATTTGAATTAATATTAACTTTCAGTCTGACTGATAGTTTTCCAAACAAGGTAAGGACAGTATTATCTACCAGTTACAAAAATTTACTATAGCTACTTCAATATATATATCCATACGTCAAGTCATGTGAACTGAAGCTTGTCAATTTTGATAATGTTAAACCCTATAAAAAATACTAATATTATAGTAAAATATGTTCGATGTTGATTGCAATTTTGTATTCTATTTTCTAAAATGTCCTTACTATGATTTTACAAAATATTTTTTCCCCCAATAATGTAATAATTTAATGTTAAGAATATGTGTGACAAAGTCACGGCTACTACCTTACTTACGTATGTGTTTATTCTACCGCTCAACTAAATGAGGTAAATAAGGCATAAACCATTTAAAACAAAGTCTTCTTATTTTGTACAATCAAAACTAAAGATAGCAGTATTTCTATCACATGGTAGCATGACAAAATTACCGAAACACGTTATACTTCGCCAGAAAAAAAGTTTTAACATTCATATTTTCACACCCCAAACTCTTAAAAGAATAATATTAGCATAATTAACTCTCAAATTGTAAGACCAGTCTAGAGCTTAAATTTGTAGAGTATAAATAAAATGCTTTTCTCACCACTCTTACAGGCAAATTTGATAAATACGTTAAATAATACAAAGGCTCATAGGTTTAATTTAAATCTATTCAGAAATATTTTCAACAATATTTTAAAATGTATGCTACAACATATGCCTATGCCATTCAATGATTGAACAACTCGTTTAATACACTCAAGCCACGTTATATTTTTGAAATAATACATAATTTCATGGTCTATGATTAATCATTTAAGGACATTTTAGGTATATGCGTCTTACTGTCAGTTTGGTCTATACACAACATACACTAAAACCAATGTTAGAGAGAATACATAATGATGAATTTTAAAGAAATTCAAATACACAAACCTGAGTAAATGATAGATAACCACTAAATAAAACAAGCGAACCCAGTGGGGTTCAAACCCCGGTCTCCTGGGTCGTAGTATGGAGTGCAAAATTCACACACCAGGTACCAGTAAAAAAATGGGAATGATATCATCTGCTAGTTTGTACTGACTGAGCCAATGTAGCCTTCCTGTGTGTACTTGTAGTTGAGTAAATCTCTACTAGGTCGCATTGCGCGCCACTCAACAACACTCCCTAGCAGAGCTTTATGAAACTACAACACACGCGTATTTTATAAATAATCACATATTTTTCCCTTTCCCCTTCAAGTTTTTAGGCTAAAAACAAAAAAAATGGACGTGCAAAAACACCCCGGCCACAGTTTAGAGAAAAATTACGAGTGTTAATAAACCGAGTTCTTAGCAGAAACGGAACGTGAGGTTTAAAAATAAACAGAGGCGGAGGGTAAAAACATACAAACTGTTCAAGTTTCCGGCCAGCCCAATGACGTATTTACCACCCAAGGATGAGGAAACGGGAAATGCTGCATGCAGTAATATACGCGAGTCATGCTGCTATCAGCACCTAAATTTAGCTCTACTACTGCATGAATAAATACACCGCTCTTCAAGATAGGATAACCATTTCGTAAACAAACAATACAATATTTCTAGCACCAACTCTCTGACGAAGGTCCGTAAAGGACACCATCTACTCCAAAGGAAATATGATAACACTTATGGGAATCGAATTCATGAAACTTTAAATAAAATAAAATAAAAACCTTCAATTATCTTGAGTGGTGTGTTGTAATCCTATAAAAAAAAATATTTGTATGAGGAAGATTTGATTGATTTAGGTTTCCAACTTAGATCCCAGGAATCCAACAATTCCTGTGAAACTTTGATTAGAGTAAGCTTACTGCTTATGTGACCTTTTCATGCGTTATTAGAAATTATAAAACTTAAAATGAAATAGTTTTAATCCGATAGGGACGTTTTGGCACCAACAATATTTTAAAATAACAAACCGCTTATTCAATAACGTGGCCTTTCTGGAAGTCTACAACGCATATAAACGTCCCAGTAGATTCCAGCAAATCTCTCGTCGTATTTGTTTGGATTGTCCAGGGCTGTTCCAATTGCAGACCCGATACTACGTGCAACACACAATGACACGGCGTGCAGTGTACACATTGCGGGAGTAATGGAAACAAACAGTGAGTGTTATTTATATTCATCTGGACCAAATTTCCTAGACTTTCTCTGCGAGCAGAACACGTTTGGTTACATAGATAGTGTACCTGACTGACCCAGGGTTTGATTGTAAATAGACGTATGGATAGTGTACCTAACTGACCCAGGGTTCGATTGTAACTGGACGTATGGACAGTGTACCTAACTGACCCAGGGTTTGATTGTAAATAGACGTATGGATAGTGTACCTAACTGACCCAGGGTTCGATTGTAACTGGACGTATGTATAGTTTACCTGACTGACCCAGGGTTTGATTGTAACTGGACGTATGTATAGTGTACCTGACTGACCCAGGGTTCGATTGTAACTGGACGTATGGATAGTGTACCTGACTGACCCAGGATTCGATTGTAACTGGACGCATGGATAGTGTACCTGACTGACCCAGGGTCGGATTGTAACTGGACGTATGGATAGTGTACCTGATTGACCCAGGATTCGATTGTAACTGGACTTATGGATAGTGTAACTGACTGACCCAGGGTTCGATTGTAACTGGACGAATGGAGAGTGTACCTAACTGACCCAAGATTCGATTGTAACTGGACGAATGGATAGTGTACCTGACTGACCCAGGATTTGATTGTTAACTGTACGTATGGATAGTGTACCTGACTGTCCCAGTATTCGATTGTAACTGGACGAATGGATAGTGTACCTGACTGACCCAGGGTTCGATTGTAACTGGATGAATGGAGAGTGTACCTAACTGACCCAAGATTCGATTGTAACTGGACGTATGGATAGTGTACCTGACTGACCCAGTATTCGATTGTAACTGGACGTATGGATAGTGTACCTGACTGACCCAGGATTCGAGTGTAACTGGACGTATGGAGAGTGTACCTGACTGACCCAGGGTTCGATTGTAACTGGACGAATGGATAGTGTACCTGACTGACCCAGGATTCGAGTGTAACTGGACGTATGGATAGTGTACCTGACTGACCCAGGGTTCGATTGTAACTGGACGCATGGATAGTGTACCTGACTGATCCAGGGTTCGATTGTAGCTGGACGAATGGATAGTGTACCCGACTGACCCAGGGTTCGATTGTAACTGGACGCATGGATAGTGTACCTGACTGACCCAGGGTTCGATTGTAACTGGACGAATGGATAGTGTACCTGACTGACCCAGGGTTCGATTGTAACTGGACGCATGGATAGTGTACCTGACTGACCCAGGGTTCGATTGTAACTGAACGTATGGATAATGTACCTGACTTTGACCAGTGAATCGGGACCCACAGAGCGTAAGTTATTGGTTTAAAGCTCGTCACGTGAGTACTTTTGGGCTCTTGTTTATCAGCGAACGCGTGAATCCACATTAAAACAACACTTGGTCAAAGACTTGAAACAACTAAAGCTGCCAATAGTTCCTATAAACCCCGTTGTATTATTCATGTGTGTGTGTCGCTCTAATCGAATGGTGCAGGTCGTCTGTATCGTGCAGCTCCATACTTTGCATCATAAGATCAGAGCTGGGCAGTAATGTCACTGTCTCCTCAAATCCTCTATGAATACTCACGTGTAGACAGAGATGATCACTGTCCTCAGTGGTGGATTGCGGCCTACCAACTTAATAATAATAATAACTTACTTAGCACCACGTCTTACTACCCATTCGGGCTATAATGCTTGATTTCTAATTACTCTAATGGGTTAGGAATTGGGAAGGTTGAATATAGAGGAAGTGAACCCGCATCTGCGTGGAGGGAGAGTGGAAAACCATTTAGGAAAAAAAAAGGTTCACCCGACCTAGATTCGAACCTCGATATCCCCGTCCTCAGCAGTCGAGCTCAACACACAACTAACGCGTTAGCTAACTACTCCACCGGGGCGGGTCCTACAAAGTTGGTAACGGGGTTGGGGGGGGGGGGCTCGTACCTAAAGCCTATTACATATAAGGTAAACCTATTAGAGACGACTCACAATTTAAAA
>CABFVZ010003396.1:17157-38102 GCA_902151445.1 Timema monikensis | reverse complement strand
TCGTAACTAAAGCCTATTACATATAAGGTAAACCTATTAGAGACGACTCACAATTTAAAAATCATATAATTAAAACTAAGGATATATAACAACACAGTAAAAAACAGCAGTGCGTTCTCTGTACTATACTTTCTAAGCAATAAATATATCTTAGGGAGGGAAAACGTTTAAATATGTTTTAAGAACATTTTTTCGAAATCACTATTTTTTGACATCTCTCCTACATAGTAAGATGATGCAGTGTGGGTGGGAGAGATGGCTTATGGGAAATTACATGAGGAAAGATTAACAGATGTAGTAGGGCCTACTTAAATAATCTAAGAATATTTTTTTATTTATTTACTGACGTACAAAAGTTATTTTACTAATTATAAAGGAATATAAATAATTAAAATTGAATTTTGAGCATTTTGCACTTAGCAAACGAGATTTCAAATGTAGGAAAGCTGTACGTTAGATAAAATTGTGTGAACTTACTAAGATATAGTGGGTATAAGAAAGGGGAGAGGCAGTAAGCATGAAGCCATCTTTTAAATAATTGTTTCAAAGAGAAAGAAGGGAAACTGAATGCACATGGGGGGTGGAGGGATTATTGTATAGGAAGTAGTGCCGTGATGGATGGGCTGTCCCTATTAAAACTGCGTGTAAGCTAAGTATTTTTGTTGCCAAAGCATCAAGCTAGTAAAGCGACCGAGTGCATGCATGTTTTGATAGGGACATCCACATGACACTACTCTATAAGCAATCACTTCCCAACCATTTGTTTCATTTATCCTCATTTCACTTCAAAAATATTTAAAAAGCTATGCCACTTTCCAGCATTTTACTCTTTTCACACCCGCCTCGGTGGCGTAGCTGGCTAACGCGCTTGTCGTGTTGAGCTCGACTGCTGAGGACGGGGAGATCGAGGTTCGAATCTCGGTCGGGTGAACGTTTTTTTTTTCCTAAATGGTTTTCCACTCTCCCTCCACGCAAATGCGGGTTCACTTCCTCTAATTCAACCTTACCAATTCCTAATCCATTAGCGTAATTAATACTTAAAGCGTATAACCCAAACGGGTAGTAAGACGCGGTACTAAATATTATTATTATTATTATTATTATTATTATTATTATTATTATTATTCCTCCTTTCACTCTCCCCATTCTTTGAAATTTTATTTCAAAAATTCTTTCAGCCTTTCTTTAAGATTTTATTTCAAAAATTCTTTCAGCCTTTTCTTTTCTTCCACACAAAGAACACGTCTGTTTGTATACCGAACAGGTGTCAATACAAAGAACGCGCGTCGTCTCCCTTACCTATGATAATGCCGCGCGACATCTCTCCTAAACTGTAAGAGAGATGACGCACCCCATATCTCGTGACAAATATGGCTGAACGCGCCAGAAATCGGTTGTCGCTAATGGCCACCGAACCTACTTGAAGAACAGAAACGCTTCATTCAGTATCTTCGAGAAAAGCATGCAAAGTAAAAATAGTACAGGTATGGTACCAAAATTCATACAATCATCACGTCAGCATTTGTAGTAAAAACACAAATGCTTTATAACCGAGGCGACATAAAGTGGCGGGAATTTACTACCGCGTGCTACCCACGGTCCGTTTCAATCTGAACTGATAACTGGTACTGCGCTCTTGGCTGAAAAGTGGGAACTAATGTGCTGAAACTCTCCTACCCACGTCGTCTTTCCTGGGTTTACCTTAAACATAACTATATGGCGTCAGCCCGCAATCGAGCCATAGCCAACGGAGCGACCACCGTCTGATGGCGAGGATATTGCCAACCTATGCGGATATAGGGTTTCATGTTGTCAGCACAGTGAGCCTTCCAACCTGCTTAGTTTGGACGCATGATATATGGCGTCACTTTCGTATTAGACTAGACTACCAATGATAGGGAGATCGAAATTCGAATCTCTGTTGGGTGTACTGAGGGTGTTTTTTCCCCCACTCTTCCTTTGCGCAAATGCGGATACACTACCCCTAAATTCAAACACTCTCATATATAACTCATCAATACATATGCGTAGAGCTTGAGCTGGTAGTAAGATGCGGTGCTAAAAAAAAGAACTCTCTGGCAATTAATCTCAGTTTTATAAACCATTGCCACTACTTTTTCATTAAAGTAGCTCCTCATTTGTCCTCACGAGGTTTAGTTGACCTCGTTATAGACCCATTGTTCCACAGGAAATATGGAAGCGCCGGGGATCGAACCCAGGACCTCTGGATCTGTAACCAGGAACTCTGACCACCATACCCCATAGGTGGTCACATATAAACATAAATAAACCAAATGGTGTGTTAGGGGACGATTGGAGATTGTTATCAACGGCAATAAGAGTTGAAATTTTGTCAGTAACATCTTCAATTCATTGAATCTCAGAGGAAGAGGATGTATTACAATATTAAAGTATTAACACCTCTGGTCTGCAAAAGATCCATCGTTAGGGACACTTTCAACCACCAAGCGCTGTAGTCGATAGGTGAGTGTGAGAACAGAACTAAAATCGCTGTTACTGTTTTAATGAAACTGATTTGACAATGTTTCTGGTGTTAATGTCCTTAGGAGAAGCTCGTGGAATTCTTTTGTGGAAAAAATAAAATCATTGGAAATTTTTCGAAAAGAAATAAAAGGAAAATGTTCCAGTAAACTATCACATCTCTCGAGAGTAGAGAGTGAATGTTCCGTGTCCCGCCAGTAGAGAGAGAAGGTCAAAGATTGCCCTGACCTCTGGTGTGACATGACGTGATCACAAGGCCGCTTATAGCTCGCTCTATACCAGTGGTCTCCAACTTTTTGCAGGGGTTGTACCCACCGAGATCATCGTGACCCTTGACAACCTACAGGCGTTCAAATAACAGTTTTTAAATGTGTTTTTTTTTTCACTGCGTTTACTATCCTTCAGAGCTAACAGTAGTTTTTTTAACCGTGCGTTTTACTATCTGTTTGGGCTATACGCTTATGTACTAACTACGCTGATGGTTTTAGGGATGAGATAGGTAATATTTATAAGAAGTGTAACTGCATTTCCGTGAAGGAAGGGGGGAAACCATTTAGTAAAAACCACTCTCAGTACACCCAACCGAAATTTGAACCTCGATCTCCCCATCGCGTCGTCAGCAGTTTAGTTTAATGCAACTGTGATGCCTTAGACCATGTGGCCACCAAATCGGGTTATCAGTAGTTAATTATACTTGTGAGGTAGGTAAAATTGTACGTCGTAAGTTATTAAAGGGAAGAAGCAAGAAGGCGGTGAACGGAAGAACTAGCAGTTAGTTTTAGGGATGCAGCTAGAGAAGTGATATGTGATATGTGAAAGTGGAATGGAATGAAAGTGAAAGTGAACATACAGAACTATATCTAAAGTGGGGATCTATTGTTATATAGAACTAGATTATTTCTGACCTATGATATACTAATAAGGTATGAGTAATAAATACAACAGTGGCGACGAGGAAAATCACAATAAACCAACCTTAGTGAGGTGACAAGTGAAACTTTCACGGCAATTATGATGGCGGAAACAAGGTTTATCGAGTTTAATGAGGAGGTGGAAAACTTGATGAGCTATTAGGAAAGATTGGATATGCATTTTTTGGTTAATACGCATGGTAGAGGTGTGAAAAGACGACAAGATAATCACATGATGACCTTGAAGAATTAAGATTAGTATCATGATCAATCGTGATGAAAAAGATGTGTGGTGTGTAGTAGCTGGAAGAAAAATGCTATTTTGACTATAGTAGATAAAAGATGTGTATTTGTCTTAGTGAATAAGTGAAACCACCAGAAATTTGATAAAATTGCCTGACCAAGTAAATTTCCTGAATTTTCCCTGTATTCCAGGTTGCTGGATACCCTGGTTTCTTATTTAGGTTTGAGTTTTATTTAAGGCATCCTACCATTGTAAAATTCGTTGTTAATCATATTTAAAAAAATACAACAAAATTAAAGTTATTTATATAAAAATACAAAATACCTTGACAAAAATTCCTGCATAAAAGTGAAAATAGATTTTTTTTTTAAATAAGGTTCCTAAGCAATTTATTTTCAGGTTTTCGTTTTTGGTTCATTAAAATAACTGTAATTTCGGTCATCGGTTCTGGTTCCAGTTCCGTTTCGATTTCTTGCCTATAATCACTTTTTTAAAAAACGTTAATATAAAGCTGTAACTTCAACTAGCGTTGCGATTCCCAGGTTGGAAACCACTAACGCATGCTCTGACAACAGTAAACACATCGCTGTACTTTCAACAAGCGTTGTGATTCCCAGGTTGGAAACCACTAACGCATGCTCTGACAACAGTAAACACATCGCTGTACTTCAACAAGCGTTGCGATTCCCTGTGCATATGGATGTTTGGCTATGATGAGACAAAACCAGTCATCTTTATTGGTGCATTTAACCTGAAGCAGCTATTCTCGCCAATGCGATGACAACAAACTAGTTTGTTTTTCTGAGACTCAGCTATCGCCGGGTATCCCGAAACTTACGCTGTGATTGGTTTGTCTCAATGCCAACCTCCCTACTAATCTTTTGTTTATTCATTCACTAGTAATCATGATGCGTTCACAAGAAAGTTATACAAAGTGATTTTCTTGAGTTTTCAGTGACTGGCGAGGGTGTTCTTGATTCAAAGGGCACACTTCGTACTTATCATCTTTTTCCTTGTCACAAAAACACATTTTTGTAAAAAAAAAAAAAAAACTATCACCATCACCAGATGATAGATACAGCATCGTTTCTTAACGTGAAAACGAAAGACTCGTCTAACAGATAACCTCTTACCAGTATCTTACAGCTGTATAACAGCTGCAGAGTAGATGCTCCATGTCGAGCAGCAAAGCCGCAGCAAAAACGTACCCTTAGGGCAGGGGTCCCCAACCCTATGCACACCGAGCCTTTTGCGTCTGCCCACCACTTTTTGACTACAGCTAAAAAGTTTTTGACTAATAGTTTTAATTGCCAGGCCTCCACCGTGGTTCGGATTCCACGTTAAACTGTAGGTCCTTCATTTCATCTCACAATCACCCTACCATTACACATTAGCGTAATTGCGTATAACCCGAATGGGTAGTAAGACGCGGTGCTAATAATAATAATAATAATAATAATAATTTTAATCTGTCACTTTTCTGACAAAAATCAAGTTTGTGCTTATCTCCAGCTATGCTGTTCTCAAGAATTTGGTGACTGAAAGCCCTCCCCCTCTCTCCAATCCCTCCCTCTCATTCCTGTCTTTGCCGGCTCATTTACAAAGTGTACTTTATTACTCGGAACTATCATTATATTCACTAATACCATACTAATACTTCTATTTCCTTTGTAAATATCTTTACATGGATCTACCCAGCTTTGTTACCTGAATAAACACAGAATAAATATATATATTTTAAAAATGTACCTATACCTAAGTACAGAAATGGTGATGGGTAGTTAAATATTTCCTTGTTTATTTATTTTGGTCTTGTTAAAATTGTAAATAAATCAGTATTTTTTTTATTTAATGACATTGACTTTAGGTTTGGTGAAAATAGTTTCAATTGTTTAAACTGGTATCGGACTAACTTTGCGTGTGTATCATTTGCGTTATTTTGTATGAATTTTTTTTTTAAATTAGATTTTAAACTCACAAATTTTTTTTAGTAATATGTATTTTCGTGTGTTATTTATATTATGAATTATGTTCTGTTCTAAATTTAGTTTAAAAAAAAGTGATTGGTGCCTGCCGCACTACCGTTAGTTTTGAATATGCTCTAAGGTACAACAAAAAGTTGAGGACCTCTGCCTTATGGTATCAAGAGTGCGTGAAGAAGAATGATTGATTGGCTCACCTTCCATGACGTAGACAATGCTGCCAACATCGCCCTCCTTGATAATGAGACTCCCGGCCCGGTACTCGACGGGATACATGCAGTCCACTATCTCCCGGATCTGAGTCAGTTCCAGGTTCTTCATGAAGTCATTGTCGAGGATGGCCGCCTTGATCAGCTCCCGAGATCTGGAACAGAAAGTGTTGTCAGGTTACAGCGGGATTCAAACTTTACTTGGAACATGTCAGTGTCTGAATTATTTAAGGCGTCACTCATGCAACTGATGATGACGGGGAGATCAATGTTCGAATCCTGGTCGGGTGTACTGAGGGGGTCACACGTTTGCAGATCAATACCTATTTATAATAGATACCTCAATCATTTCTATTTTTGATATCGGGAACCTGAACCTTGTCTTATTTACTTAGCGTTCATACATTCACCGACTAACGTAAATTAAAAATATAGTGTGGCTTCACGATTGAAAATTAGTACATTTTGAAATGATAAATGTTTTTATTACAAAAATAAAATAACAATCGGTTTGGTAGAACTAGAGAAAATACTGTCTAAATTAATTGTCATTATTTGAAATTGAGACTTCTCCCTTAGAATATTTTTGAAATTCGAAATTTCTGTGCGCATCCTAGTTGTGGTAAAAGCTTTCGTTTTTAAAGGGACCTGCTAACAATATAAATATATATTATATATATATATAATATTATATATATGTATATTTATGTATGCTATTTTTAAATATATACATACCATATGCAAGTTGGTTAAAAATAATATTTATTATTATTATTATTATTATTATTTCTAACCAGCTTTTCCAAAGCTTTTATAGCGAAAGGGGGAGGGGGGGTGATTGGAGGTGGGGAGACTAAACAAGCATACAGAAGTTTAGTACAAATATTTATGTTATATACACGTTAGTATTTGAAAAAATAATTAAAAAACAAACTATGAAATAGCCTAAGTTTTTCTATTGATTTTAGTAATTTTATATATTTATTAATATTATTTAAATTTATACAAACAAAAATAAAATAAGAATTTTGTTGTTGTTATTAAACATGAAATAGAAAATATATTGTAGTCAAAATTCAGCAGCACAAATTTATTATTTATCACAATGATTTTACCAAAACATGTATTTTAAAATATTCTTCATTCAAAGCTTAAGTCAATCTATCAATACAATAATTATTTGTTGTTTTTAAAAGATCAGAAAAAGTGACAACACATATTAATTGTATGGAATATTTTTCGATATAAGAAAAAGTCTATAAAATGGAAACGGAACATTTGAATCACTTTTTTTTTAATGACGAGAATTGAATTTTCTATTAAATTTTGGCCTCAGTTATGTATTTTTATTTTAAAATAATGAGGGTATGAGAGTACAAGTCGTATAAGTGAAATTTTCTAAAATTTTCATCTTAGTGCATGGTCTCAAAGCTTTTAGTATGTTTTGTTCAGGTAAAAAGATGTATAAGTGAATTCATGCACAGTGCTGCTATCTATGTAAAGATTACTATAGCTCTTGAATAAATTCAGATTTTGCTTGTAGAACAACATGTACAAGTGCATCCCAACTTTGTAGTTATCCTCGTATTGAGATGCCTGGACAAGGATGCCGCAGTGATGTGATATTAAGATTATACCCACCATGTAATAGCATACAGCGATAGTCACGGGGGGCAAAATAAAAACAGAAATATTGTAGAAAATTGGATGCATACCGTCAGAGAGAAGCCAAATATTTAATGTGTCAATCACAAAGTCTTTGAACCTGGGCATACTTACATGGAAAGTGATCAGGATTTTGGAATGATTGAAAAAGAGTAAGTGGAACTTAAAATATGTTTTTTGTTTCAAATGATCGGATGAAAGCTGTGACTACGGTTGGTAGGAAGTTTTATAAAGTAAAGTTGAAAAGTGAGGCTTTTGTAACTGTCTCTGCAATAAATGCAGTCACTAAGGAAGTTGAGGGAAATATAGTATCTAAGACGAAGTAGAAAGGAAGATGAAAAGAAAAAGAAGAAATAAGTGGGAGAGGAAGCGGATGAGTAGAAGAAATGGAAAAAAAGTGGGATGAAATAACACATGGTCACAGGGATAACATACAAGAAGTTAAACAATCATCTGCTTCCAGAAAGTAGGCAACATATTTTATCTCCGATTTTGAATCTCAAACAGTGGAGATATAGCACTATCAGAGAGAGAGAGTGATTATGATGTCTGAAATAAACTATCATTTTAAATATTCATGTCTGTAAAAAACAAAGAAAGATATAATTGAAAATAAAATCTAACTTGGAGTTGTAATTTTTTTGTAACTATAAAGACTTCATATAATATCACTTATACGCCTTTAACTCTCAAATAGAGAGATAAGGCTATTGAAACCAGTGAGTGATTTTGATATTTAATTAAAAATATTCCAAACCTGTAATAATTATAGTGATTATATAAAATAATTACTATTAGGTAGTACTAAACACATGCTAAATATCAAACATTAAACATAAACATAGAATTTACAAAGTAATTTCAAACTTAAAACTAATTTTTCTCGAAAGTGTCAAAATGTACTCTCGGCCCCTCGGGACGCCATTTTATAAAGAGTTATGTTCATTAACTTTAACTAAATTCATTTAATACTAACAACATTATATAATACTTTTAAAATGTTAAATATGTTTTAGTAATATCGCGATTAGAAAGAGTCTAAATAGTCATCCTATTAAATAAAAATTCTTTAAAATTGAAAATAAAGATCTAAATAAATAATTATCCTATTAAATAAAAATTCTTTAAAATTGAAAATAAAGATCTAAATAAATAATTATCCTATTAAATAAAAAATATTTAAAATTGAAAATAAAGATCTAAATAAATAAATAAATGGTAAGGCTAAGGTGCACCGCCCAGACTTTCTCTCACTTTTGTCTTAAAATAGACATTTTACTAAAAACTCGTAAGATTTGTGAAACGAAATAATAGGTCTATACATTGCTGTAGAAACAGTACACCAAAAATCATAAATGAAATAATATACACTGTTACATACTTACTCTTTGGCTTTAGCAACTAGGAATACTGTTACAGAAAAATTGAGAAAAGAGAAACATTTTTGTCTACCTAAGAGCATAAGAAACAAATTAATTTTCAAAGACCTGAATTCATAAGTTTATATATTTGATTATAGTTCAGAATTTTTTTTTTTTTTTTAAACATATTTCAAATAAAATATTTGTATCTTTAATACTACTACAACTTAACGATAGTAAGTTATATCTTATCTCAAATAGATGCAACGAAATGATGAAAATGGGAAAATCTCCTATATATAAATTACCCTCAAGGTCATTTTCATAAGAAAATGAGAATTGCCATCTGGTTTATAGTAATAAACAGTTTCTAGCTATAAAATTTATTCAAAATAGTTAAATCGAATTTCAAGAAAATATTTTTTCCCTCTATTTGCTCTTCATTACCCTTAGGGCTAGAAATCTAATTCCAAAAACCCCTCGGAGAACCCTATGAAAACCCTAGATACCAAGTTTTAGCCCAATCGGTAAAATAGTTTTGGCTCTAGCCTGAGGTACAGACAGACGGACGGACGGACTTACAGACAGAAGGCATTGCATTGCGAAAACCACCTTTTTGATTTCAGGGGGTCATGAAAAGTCGGCATTTATCAAAATCTCGAGTTGAATTTTTTTGACGATCACAATACTTTCTCTCTGAGGTGTTGAGAGAAAGTAAAAAGTTAAGATATGATTAATAATCAACTTTACTGCTCATCATATATTGTTTATTAATATCACCGACAAAAATAATGTATAGTTTTATTACTATGCCATGTTTATGAGAAAAAAATCCGAAACTTGAAGAATCCAAAATGGCGTATCCAACATGACGGACGCTTTGGAGAATGCCGTGTTTATGAGAAAAAATTCGAAACTTAAAAAATCCAAAAATGGCGTATCTAATATGGCAAACAATATAACGCACACCATTTTTATCTAAAAAAATCCAAAACTTGAAAAATTAAAATGGCGTATCTAATATGGTGGATACCATGGAGTATGCCATCTTTATGAGAAAAAAATTGAAACTTTAAAAATCCAAGATGGCAGGCAGACACTACGTATCCCGATAGCCTGGAAGAAATATGCACACAAATTATGCTACCTCTGTTTTGGAGAATATAAAAATAAATAAATACAACATGTAACAGACTTAGCACCAAATTAAAAATTATGTTTATCTGAGGCAGGGCAATCCTCTAGCTTTAAAATAAAAGACAAACCAAATGCAGCATAATGCTGTCCACTAGCTCTACGTGCATATAAATTATCAACAGTCCTTAAAATACTTCCAATATAACATTTCACAGCTATCCAAACAAAACCAAATTAATTATCGTAATACAAACCCCCTCCAACATTAGCATTAAGTGCAATATAAAAAAAAACTTTATGTGAATACTAAAATGACACATAAACAATAATACTAGTTGAAGTAGCTGGCGTTGCCCGAGCTTAATATTTTTAGTTTAAAGGGTGAGGGGAGGGGTATGGGGCTGTAGGGGACGCGAGAAAAGGGCAGTGTTTTTGCAGTTTTTATAGAAACACCTTTATTGGTAAAAAAAAAAATTGTTCCAATATAAACAAAGAGTATGATTTTATTCACACGGTGACCTCAACAGTTGTTGAATCTGTAAAGAGTGTCCTGGAATTTAATGACAACTTTTTCTCTTCATTTAAAAAGTTTGTCTTCTAATGCCGCTGTGCTCATGACAGATATTCAACAACTGTTGATATAAACATGTGAAGAAAATTAAACTCTATGTTTGTACTGGAGCAATATTTTAATTATTTTGGTCAAACAAATGTTTTGCTATAAAAAGTGAAAAAGCCGTGACCTTTTCTCGCGTCCCCTACAGCCCCACCTTAATTACTGTACGTGCAAGAAAACTTTAACTTTTAAAATTCCAGCTTCAAAGTGCACATGTTCATGTACAGGGACCACTAATTTTTAAAATGTCAAACTCCTGCCTGAGGTAGATATCACGCAGTTCTCATGACAGACAAACTTTTCATTTTATTAATAATATAGAAAACATATTGTTCTGACGCGGTGCAATGATTTTAGTCCAAGAGTGTTATCAACCAAGATTCTGTTTCTTAGATAATTGGATTAAAGTGTAATTCGCGGTACAGTAAACCACGCATCAGTGAACAGGTCGATTAAATGCCGGGTGCATCTGATCTGGTTTTCCTGAGACGTGGAGTTTGATGTTCGAATCCCGGCCGGCTGTTCTGAGAGATCTATTTTCCTTAAATTCTATCTTACACCAATAGCGTAAATTAAAATGCGTAATGAAGAAATCCCCAGAAGAGTGAGGGAGAAGAGATCAATTGTGGATGTGATTCTTCAGCGCAAAGCAAACTGGATCTGACACATCCTTAGGAGGAACTGTCTTCTGCACGACGTCATAGAAGGAAAAGTTGAGGGAAAGAGGAGCTAAAGAAGGAGGAGGATTCAAATATTGGATGACTTGAAGGAAATAATGAAATTCTGGTAACTGAAGGAGGAGGCAAATGTCAGGGTGCGTTGGAGGTTTAACAAGATGACAAAAGGAATGGTCCTGCCGTAAGACAGAACACATAATAATAATAATAGCCTGGGAAGTTAGACGTGATGGATAAGAAAGTAAAATGAAACTAAAACTCAAAGTAACCACGACACAATTTTTTTAGCACCACGTCTTATTACCTGTACAGGCTAAACACATATGTACTCATTACGCTAATGAGTTAGGGATGAGGAAGGTTGAGCTCATAAAAAATGTACCCCTATTTACGTGGAGGGAGAGTGAAAACAATTTTGGAAGAAAAAACACCTTCAGTACACCCAACCGGGATTCGAACCCTGATCTCCCCGTCATCAGCAGTTTAGTCTAACACGATAGTGACGTCTTAGAGCATGCAGCCACCGAAGCTGGTCACATTATTTACTGTACAAGATGAACATAAGAGCTTGTACAGATCTACTTTTCACAGCTCATTGCACGCAATATGTTGTAACTTTTGAGGAGAAAAGATTGCCTATTTTGACCATTTTTATGGTTCAACTCTTTGGTTGTAAACATAGATAATCTTGCCTGTCTGACGTGTAGGCCTTACTTGTTTAAAAATATGAACATTCAAATACTTTAGACAAACACTTGTAACAAAAACGAAATCAAACCCAAAATATAAAGCTTTTAGGCTGTTTAAAACCTAAAATACGGCTTGAAAATACTTTTCTTTTCCTTTAACCTAAACAGGTAGTAAGACACAGTGCTAAAAAAACTTATTTTTCTATAAACATAGCCTTAAGGGAAGAATAGGTAGATATTTATAAAAAATACTGTTTACAAATATGTATCGTTATTATTTAACCACAAATAATAAAATAAGCCGTCATAATGTGCAAAAATGGTATGTGACCTCATATCCCGCGTGAAGAGACACTGGTAAAATTTGTGTGCAACCAATTTGACCAAGAAGTTGTGCCATTTCTGACTCAAAATTTTGTTGAGAGGTATAGTACAGCATTCATAAGAAGGGTATATTAGAGAATATATATATATATATATATTAGAGAATATATATATATATACATATACATATACATATACACATTTTTTAGCTAAAGTGATAACATTTTATTATTTAAAGGTATTAATATCTCTTATAAAACGTGGCAGTTGCAGAATACATGACTTAACGTATGAATACGTGAAAGTAGCTTTTTCAGTTGCCATATGCGAATGCAATTATGCGTATGCGAATGGAATAATATATAATACAGAGTGTTTATAAAAGAACTTTGAGGTTTCAAAGCAAATTTTATTAGTGAAAAATACAAAATATCGCTAAAGTGAATATATATCATGAAAGGTCATATCTAAAATAAATAAAAAATTGTGACTAGTACACTTCGATGTGTGCCCCATTCTACCACACTTGATGGATTCAATATGAATTTTCAAAATCCCAGAGTTATTTTAGAAACACCCTGTATTTATGTACTAGTTAAATTTATTCTTACCAAGCCGCCTCTTAACATTGAGAAACACCCGGAAAATGTCAAAACTTTTAGAAAAGGTGCGTGATTAAATATGTGATGACAGATGTGACAATCTAATATTTTACAAGCCATCACTTTAGACAGCAAATTAATTCAATGCCGTTACTTATGCAAAGTATTTCCTTGTGGTACTGATGCTACTAGAGCAATCAATATTAGTCACTCTTTAAAACTCGTGATTAAGAGTGCAGTAATTGGCCATCATGACAGGAACAGTCGCAATTCTATAAGAACATGAGCAGCGAGATTGTTGTTGAGTGGAGGCGATCTTCCATAGAGAAACCTGCGCCCGCTCCATCACGTTCCTTGCTCGATGGCGTGGGCGTCATTCTATGCAGATCTAGAAGACGAGACACGGATAAAGTAAGAGTAACCAAGGTCAATACAGGTTAGGTCACTTTGTTATTACTATTATTAGGAGGATTCAACGAACACTTTCTCGACCAAATGATTTGATTAGCACACGACTGTCTTACCGACTAACTAACTTGATTCTATAACAAACACGCATTCTAGTACGATCATCAATTCATCACTGAGAAAAGGAGAATTCACTATTCAAACAACTAAATCAGTACAAACCATGATTTGAATCGAACCCAAGGCTCTCATCTCGGTATAAATGCCGTGCTGTATCGATTGAGCTAAGGAGTCAAGTCACCAGTCACTTCAGCCATCTTGGTTTGAATATTAATATATCAACTTTAATTTTTCTATGATGTTGATCAGTAAAAGGAATGGCGTAATATTAAGTTTGAACTATGTTTTAAGAATGTATTCAATTTAAATGGCAATATACGGACAAATAATAACAATTTTGGGCACATTACTGTTGGGCCACGCTCATCTGCGTTTAAAAGGGTATAATTAATCCCATACCACAGTTAGCCCAAGTCACATGCGTTTAAAAGGGTAGAGTTAATCCCACATTACAGTTGGGCTACGAGTTCCTTCTTGGGAAATGTAAACGATAATCCTCCTGATTAGTGACCTTGGCCCAACTAAGCTGTGACGATAATCCTCCTGATTAGTGACCTTAGCCCAACTAAGCTGTGACGATAATCCTCCTGATTAGTGACCTTGGCCCAACTAAGCTGGGACGATAATCCTCCTGATCAGTGATCTTAGCCCAACTAATCTGGGACGATAATCCTCCTGATCAGTGAACTTGGCCCAACTAAGCTGTGACGATAATCCTCCTGATTAGTGACCTTAGCCCAACTAAACTGTGACGATAATCCTCCTGATTAGTGACCTTAGCCCAACTAAGCTGTGACAATAATCCTCATGATTAGTGACCTTAGCCCAACTAAGCTGTGACGATAATCCTCTCTGATTAGTGACCTTAGCCCAACTAAGCTGTGACGATAATCCTCCTGATTAGTGACCTTAGCCCAACTAAGCTGTGACGATAATCCTCATGATTAGTGACCTTAGCCCAACTAAGCTGTGACGATAATCCTCCTGATCAGTGACCTTAGCCCAACTAAGCTGTGACGATAATCCTCATGATTAGTGACCTTAGCCCAACTAATCTGTGACGATAATCCTCCTGATTCAGTGACCTTAGCCCAACTAAGCTGTGACGATAATCCTCCTGATCAGTGACCTTAGCCCAACTAAGCTGTGACGATAATCCTCCTGATTAGTGAACTTAGCCCAACTAAGCTGTGACGATAATCCTCCTGATCAGTGACCTTAGCCCAACTCTAATGCACCGAACATTTTCATTTAAAACACGTATAAGCCTATATTTCATCCTATTTACATAGATGGTTATGAAAACTTAAGTGTATGCAACAACCCTTTCAGGTTTGTTGCAGCGCTAGACTTTTTAAGCACAAGGTCAACGTTAGCGAGTAGGATGGGGTTCAAATCCAATACAAGTACTCTGTGTTGGTTGAGTCATCATTGTTATTCTCCCACGATCATTAGGATTATAACTCCTCGAGGATGCAGTGTTTCTCAGTGTGTGGTAGCCGAGTAGCGAGGTGGTGGGTGGTTCTTAATCCCTACTGATCCATGTTTCAAGTAGCGGTTCTAGTTTCTCCATCTGGCCGAGGATCGTCTCGACTTATACCACTGTGGGTGGAAATTGCCCGCGCGTCGTCTCGACGTAAACATTGTAATTATATGCATAGATATCAAGTTCATTGGGCGGACAGTAAAGCGATTTATAAATGACGATGATCTCGATATTTTGGAACCTGTTTGTGTTCTTAATTTTACAGGTGGGAACCTTTTTAAAGCGGTAGACTTTTCTTAGTGGAGGCCCACAAGTGTGGCCTAAGTTTAAGAACTTTTTTTTTAGCACCACGTTTTACTACTTATTCAAGTTATATGCATAAGTAATAATTACGCTAATGAGTTGGGATGAGGAAGTTTGAATTTAGAGGAAATGTACAAGAATTTTCATGTAGGAAGAGTGGAAAACAATTTTGGGGAAAAAAACCTCGGTACACCCCACCAGGATTCAAACCCCAATCTCACTGTCATTTATACGAAACACGAAAGTGATGCCTTAGACCATGCGGCAACCTAAGCAGGTACCTAATTTATGTTAAAGAAAACCGTATTTTAGCTGCGAATATTCAGATTAATTATTAAGAGCGTTCATAACATGTCCAGCAACTCTGGGTGTGATACAGTTGGCTCGAAATCGTAAATTTACACAAACATAATTGCACGTGGATCATTCCTGACTAAACATTAATGGAGAGAGAGTTAATAGATGTTCCTAATAGAGAACATTGTTGAACTATTAAATTATATTTGGATAGAAACTGCAATGAAAAGATCATTTTAAAATGGCTTCACAGCTAAGAATTGTGCACAAATCCTCATTCTGTCATAATGACATACTGTAGTTAGTAACAAGAAACTTTGTTGCTTTGTCCACCATTGTCATCCGAAAAATCTCGAGTGATCAATACACTGCACACATTTCTATCATATCGTAGTTATTTTCTTTTCCCTTTAACTCCCATACCTCGCACGAGCCGGGAGCTAAGTTGGGCCTGATATGATGAACCCCCTTGATAGCTCGTCTCACCCAAAGGGCAGCACCTATCTTGGGTAGGTAATATAGCTCAAACCAGACGTTGCCACATGGTGTGGCTTTCTGTAGTCCACTAAAAAAACAAACGAGCGTGTGACCAGAGAAACCATTTTACGACATATCAGAAGAAAAAAAAAACCAAGATTAAAAGATTATTGTTTTTAAATTAAAAATATTTTAAACTGCTCTCCAATTTCGCTATTGACAACTGAAGAATGCATAAAACCACACTCGATCAGTTTATGGTTTGAGCGATATCAGGTATTTAGCATCTCGTTTAATCGGACACTATGGTGAGGTAGGATAGCTATTTTTTACCAACAATATTAGGTTTCTGGCTACCAGCATCAAACTTTGCACACTTGGGAAACGTGTATTTTGGTACAAAATTTTGCCCACACCTCATCTATTAGACCCCTGGTTTCAAAATGGCCGTACGTGTAGGAAAAATGAAAATCGTTGAGACTGGGTATTTTTGTTACTAATAAGTTTGCTTAAAGGCTATAAATAATGGAATGTGACAAAAAAATTAAACTAATTTTATTTAAATACACATAGTTTTATACACTGTCAGCACACGCTCCATCACACATACATAGTGACATACACGAGAGATTGTGTTTCTGGCATTTTAAAAAGATAACGAGCATTTTGTTTTGCATTTGCAGGAAATTAGCACCTGACATTGTGCAGATTCTTCTGGAAGATGTGTCCATAAGGGTGCATAACCTTTCATTGGAGTGTCTACTTTTTTATATCCACAATCGTCTGGGTTGGGGAGTGTTGGATGACTCGTTAGAAATTGGCGCCAGATGTCAGCCTGTAAAGAAGCAGGTTTTATATGCTATCTTAATGCCACAGATGTAGGTGGAATATTTTCAATTGAATGGTTGTGTCTTGTAAACAGAATTTTTCTGCATTCATTGATGTCTTCAACTAGGTCATACTAGTTTTGTTGTACATAAGTATAGTAAATCGTTGAAATATGTTGTATTCATTATCCAACATGTCACATAAACTCCCCAACAACCGAATAAAAACCGGTATTACCTCATCATATATATTCCATGTTTTCCAAGCAGTCACCTTTACTATTCCGGCAGATGCTGATACTGTATCATACCCTGTGTATGAACGAAGAAAAGTTAGAGCATCACATTTTTCTTTTGACCCTGAATTAGCTAAGTGATTAATGACAATAAGCCGTTTATTCTTGCCTGTCCCAAATTCTAACCACAATTCCTTCAGTCCCATTGCATGCAGTTACCGGAATGCAAATAAAGCAATCACATAGACATATGAATCAACTGTCACAATCATTACTTTTCGAAGACCACTTGGAACTGCATGTTTAACGCGCGACAGTAATCTAGCATCAGCTTCTTCATGTGACGATGGTGAAATGTCTTCTGTGTTCAATTGAAGCTGATATGGCATGTGTTTCAAAGTATCTTAATGAGTGCACATCACTAATTTAGCAGAGGTAACCTTTATTTATGGTAGAGTCTCAGCGAGATAATGGAACAATTGATACATATACCATTAAAAAGTTTGAAAATATCCTCAGAATTGTTGTGCATGCTTTAAGAAAAGCCATCTGCCCACTACCACGAGACTTACGTGCGTCTGACTTTAAACTGCCATCAATATACCTGTCTTACACAACATTGACACGTGTAATATCGCCAAGACGTTGTAGAAAATGTGGAATAAAAATGCTTTGTGCATATTGTCCAAATGTTTTTGCATCATGTGTTGGTAATATGTGTATCAGTGATGCACAGTCGATGTGAATTGCGGTAACGCTTCTGATGACTTTCACTCACCTGGTAGTTGTTTGTATCAGTGAAAACTACTTTCTGTTATTTTAATAATAGAAGATTTTTGAGAAGGCTTTCTGAGATATCCAAATTCAGAAATGGACGGATGGTTCTCACGAGGAAAAAAAAAAGCTATCCACGTTTCTTTTTCGTGTTTGACATTCAACATATAGCTTAGAAAATATATTTGCATACAGTTTCAAATTTACAATTGTTTCTTTTCCTTAGGAACTACTGTCACAGATTTTATCTTGAAGGGTGTTATATTATTTTGTTTCAAAGTACTTTGGATAGAGGTACTACAATCTATTAATCTATCTTTCACGTGAGTGTCATACTGGTCCTGACTGGTTTTATTTGCCGATAGCACAGACTTTTCTGATTCTTCCCCAACCATAGCGTTAGTAACCAGATGTTCCCCCTCAAATGGATCACCATATTTACTAAAAGCTGCTAGCAGTGCAAGAGTGTGTTTATTAAATTGGTCATCAAATGATCTTGTGTCTTCAGTGTGGCTCAACGGATTACCATGAGTATCATTATTTGGTATACTGGCTACTTCCTCATATTCAGTTATCATTCTTGAAATTTTTGGTCCGGCATTCATCCAGTTTTGCAGTGCACTTTTATTATCAAGGAAAAAAATTGAGTAAAAATGTCCCAGATTTACAAAAAAAATTACAAAAAATATATAGAGCCAACGGTCATAAAAAGGTTAATACGCCGGATCACCAAAGTGACCAGCTGTAGGTGGTGTTATGGAGGTCACCTGAAGCCGTTGGTCCACCCTTCCTTGTCTTAAAAGATAAACGCACAAGCCTAAGGCTTATGGGGACCGCCAATGCAAGGAGATAAAAAATATATATAAATTGCCAATATTTTTATTCTTTTCTGACACACTATGCGCAATTTTGTATGTAAATTAAGGTCGACCATGGGTCCTGTTATTAATTTACTTGCCATATTTTATTATTTATAGCCCTTAAGTATAATTATAATTACAAAAAACACCCAATATCAGCGAGTGTCATTTTTACTTGCATGCGTGGCCATTTTGAAACCAGGGGTCTAATCCATGGGGTCTGCATCAAATTTTGGACCTAAACACATTCACAAAATGCGTGGCAAGTTTCATGCTGGTAGCCAGAGACCTAATAATTTTGTGCTAATGTACCTCACTACTAGAAGAGACCGGCCTTCTGATGACGGGGAGATCAGGATTAGAATCCCGGTCGGGTCTACTGTGAGTGGTTATTCCTAAATGTTTTCCCATCTTCTTCGATCCAAATACGGGTATATTACCTCTAAAACACTTCCTTCCACATCACTATCACATTAGAGTAATTATCATATATGCGCATAAGCTGAACAGGTGGGTAGGACGTGGTAACATTGTAATCTAGAATGGTCTGTTATCTAACTTTGTATGTGGTCTAGTATTGCCTGTAGTCTAACAGTGTATGTGGTTGATCATTGTCTGTTGTCTAGAATTGCCTGTAGTCTAACAGTGTATGTGGTTGATCATTGTGTGTTGTCTATTACTGTCTGTAGTCTAAGATTATCTGTAGACTAGCAGTGTATGTAGTCTAGCAATGTCTGTAGTCTAGTATTGTCTGTAGTCTAGCATTGTTCGTGGTCCAGCATTGTATGTTGTGTCTAGCATTATGTGTAGTCTAAAATAATATATTATAATATTGTATGTACTATATAATATATGTGGTAGTTTAGCAATGTTTATAGACCCACTATGTTTGTGTTGTATAATAATTGTTTGCAATCTGACAGTGTTTGTATATCCTTGTAAGTGTCAGGCCTATTTGTCCCATTTCAACAAGGTACTTGGCAGCGAGAACAAGGTCTGATCTTTGAAGGAGCAACTCCGCTCAAAGCAATGAGTGCCATGATGCGGATCTCGCGCAACGTGTAATTGGCTCAGTGCATGCAGCCAAAGACACGCTCCGGGCGGAGAGAAAGAGCCACCACGGCCCACTCGCAACCAGTCGACCATTCGTTGGTTCAAACCTCGGGGCGCCCGACAAACACTTCACGGGAACTGAGATGTGTGGCACACATTTGGCCGGTCGCCCCACATCGCGCGAACTGATGCAACTTGTGCCCTGAACCTACTCTACAGACAGTACAATACAACATAGCCACATCCTAGAGAACACTGACTGGTACATCTTGTACTCTGAACCTACTCTACAGACAGTACAATACAACATAGCCACATCCTAGAGAGCACTGACTGGTATATCTTGTACTCTAAACCTACTCTACAGACAGTACAATACAACATTGCTACATCCTAGAGAGCACTGACTGGTACATCTTGTACCTTGTTCACAGCCCATAGCGCCACGCACCGTAGTTTTATAGGAACACAATCAAGTTGGCACGAGTAACAACCCTGCGTCGTCCGCATTACTTACTAACTTGACCTGACTCATAGTTTTAAAATATCTGACAAAATCAAAGGATTTCGCAAGAAATTATGATTTTCCTGAATTACTAATGCTTTGAACGACAATTTTTACAAAATGTTCAAAAAAAAAAAAAAGCTTTACCTTTAATCTTGGAATATTTAAAGTTACTCCAGGAAAAACATTAGTATTTAAGTTCATTTCTTAATTTTCTGATTTACTTTACAACTCTCAGAGTAGCTGCATATAGTTCATAGTTTGCTGCGGCACGTAGCCAAAACAAAACAGTGTGCCAACAGAATTTTAGGTTTGTTAGGTGTAGTGTGAAATTAAACATTTTGTGGAACACTGAGGTAGGTAGTTAATACAGCTCAAACCAGACTTGACATCGTAGTACGATTTTCTACTCTACTTTAGAAATTAGTGGAATTAAGAGCAGCGACACCAATTTACTGTATTAAAAAAAAAAATCAACAAAATTTAAAAATAATAATTTTAGAGAGAAATAATTATTTCACAGATCTAAATCTCGATGTTGTCAAGGGAAGAATGCATAAAACCGCAATGTGAAGTGATTTCTGGTTTTAAGGTAATCTTGTACATATATATATATATTAAATTCTATAAAATTTAATAACATTTTGGTAGGGAATTGAACAAAGATGTGGGGGGGGGGG